>CAJNDV010016324.1:0-11350 GCA_905221635.1 Symbiodinium sp. CCMP2456 | reverse complement strand
AATTGTGCTCCACCGCACGGCCCCGTGGAGGCGCCGTCTCCATAAACTAGGGGACTTAATGATTACCTATTCTATTTTTGGGGCTCCTTACTATCATTATATAGTAGAATATACCCCCAAACCCTATTCTAATTATTATGCCATGGTACTGTCAAGCCCGGAGCCAAAATCACGGGAATGTTTTTGGAGTTCCCGGGCTTACATGATGTGACTCAATCCTTGGCTGCCGGCACTTGCAAGAGGTATTTGGGGGTTTCCGAAAATAGGGGCCCTAATATAGTACCCTAAATAGTAGGATCCCTAATTTTCGGAAACTCCCATTTTGCTGTGTTGCACCAATCGCCAGGCTTCTTTTTCCGGCGGTCATCGGATGTCTCCCGCAAGCAGCTGGAAGCGCTTCAGGTGCCTCCGAAGCCTTCGCCTGGTCGGAGTTACACCGAGGGCCCTTTCATTCTTCCGAGAGCTTTGTGAAAAAAGGTTGGGAGGTCTCAAGAGCCTGCTGCCCCTAAAGTGTGACCAAAGGAAATCCGAGAATGTCATTCAGGAGCACGTCATTCAAACAAGCACTCACTGTAACATCTGGTGACCCCCTTTGCCTGATGAAACTTCGACGTGGATATCAATGCAAGTGGTGTTCTCGTTCCATTTCTCTCAAGTCAAGGTGTGCGTTGCCGATTAATAGCCCTGTTCATTCATGCCTGTCCCTTTCAAGCACGAACCGTACCAGCAGAAACAGAAACCGTATAGGAACAATTCTCAGCGTGCCTCGATTTCTCAGACGAACAGATTCGGCAACTAAATAATATAGTTACATATATATATATATATATATATATTCTATTATGAATCTAATAAAAAATCCTTTCAATCCAGCTCAACCTCGCAGCTGTCTGACGTAGGCTCAGCTTGCCGTCATCCTGTCAGACAGCGAGCTGCGCGACAGCACCGTCCTGCAGGACCTGGCTTTCGGTTTTGGAGGCAAAAGAATGCAGACTTAGAGTTTTTTGGGGTTCTGGGCGGGGAGGTAGCTAGATGCAGAAGGGGAGGAGGCATCTCGAAAATGCAGTCACTTTCGTGTGGGGTGTCGGATTTGGAGTTGAGGGCGCGGAACTTGAGGACAACTGGGGGTAACTAGGGTTCAGGCAGGGTGCAGACGTCCGAAGGTTTCAGAGACGTGTTCAGGGCATCTGAAACCGAATGTCTAGCAAGAAATCTAGGCAATGTATCAGGTTGGCTCAGGTACATGACTCTTAAAGCCACCACGATCTGGATTTCGCTTGTCTCGCATTCGCGGCTGAGTCGGATAGTGAAAGTGTTGGGACAGAGCTTTCTGGCCCACAAAGCAGTCCTGGGACTGCAATGTCTCCCTGTAGCCTCAGGTTACGGAATCCCTCACCCTTCCACGCTGTTGCCCGATGGTTTCAACCCCCGACGTCAAGGGGCCAGTGAAACCAAATCTCGAGTCGAACACTCGGCCTTCTCACATCTCCCTCCCCATATGGGAGCCGAAAACGAATCAAAATCCAACCCCAGGACACCTGAAGTGTTTGGGCGAGAAACTTTAAACCACCAAACTCCTAAACCCTAAAACCCTATCTTGCTGTGCCTCAGAAATCTTAGACTGAAGTCCAGAAACCTTGAACGCAAAGCCCTGAGCCACAAGCCTGAAAATCCAAACGTGTCTTGGTTCCTAAACCTACATCCCAGGCGAGAAAAAAAAACAGAAAGACAACCAAGAAGCCAACATGCATCTCTAATGCGCACACATGTTTCCCTGAAACCCCGCATGCAGAGGCGACACTCCCTATATGGGCAGTTCTCTAAATTAGGGTCCCTTTTTGGGTCCCCAATGTAGTACGGCACCCTTATAAAAAGGACCCCAAAAGGGACCCAAATTTAGAAAACTACCCATATCCTTCTCTGATGTGTTGCGATACAGCACCGAAACCCTAAACCCTAAACCCTGAAACCCCAGTGCCGAAACGCCCCGAAGAGTTCAGGACTTCCTGGGAGTCCCAGCCCAAGCTCCCGAGATGCTCGGTCTGGAAGAACGGTTCTCTGCGATGTTTCTAGGGTTTAGGGTTTAGGGAGTTTTAGGGTTTACCAGATGCAAAAGGCTTTAGGGCAAAAAGGACTAGGGTGGTGGGACCAGCTTGGAGTGTAAGTGTGTCATGAATCGTTTATGAGACTTCTTCTTAGTAAAGGGTCGGACTCTGCCAGAGTTTAGGATTTCAGGTTCAAGCCCTTTCCTGCTCTGAGGTTAAAGCACGAACTGCCATATCCCTAGTATACCGCTATACCCAACTATGAACCCCAAGAAGCCTTGGCGGAACGGGAGTTCCCCACTCCTTGTTTTGGGGCTTGATCAGGTTCACTCTAAATCCTCATTGCTCGCATCGTCTGAGGATGCCCAGCAGTGTCCGGATCGTGAACCTCCGGAGATGCCAAGACGGCCGCGGCTTTGGAGTTTTGCAGGGCTCAAGGAGGGCTGTGGCTTGTTCGGACACACAGGCTTCGTCAGTGATTGCAGTCAGAAGTTTCGGGCAAGCTGGGCCTGCTCTTGTGTTCCCATTCTCTGTCCCGACTGCAGAGGCTCCTTTCATATCGTGCTTTAATGTAGGATGCTGCTTCAACAAGACTCCCCCGGATCGTCTCATGTGGGCGTTGTAATGTCGATCTCATTCTGTTCGGGAATCTTGGGGATGTGCATGTGGCAGTTCGGGGATGGCAAGCGGTAGATGTTCAAACACGCAACGCGTGGACGCGTGTGTGAAGGGAGGCTGTGCGTCGTCATAGTTTGGCACTTGCCATCTAAACATATCTGCACTGGCAACGGGCCTGGTTATGAAACTTGCGAGTTTAAAGGCCAGCCAGGATATTCCTCTCAACTCCAGGAGCCGAAACCGATACCGAACGCGGGTGCTTTTCTGGAGAGGGCAAGGGGCTTGCGGCAGAGATGTTCTTACAAGCACGTAATCAAGCGACGCCTCGTAAAACTAGTCTAACTCGAGCCGAGACATTTGGGTCTTCAGGCGAGCAGCATAAAGCCGAACCATAAAATCCCATAGTCGAAAGTTCGTTCGGAGGCGAGGCGGAGGTTCAGCTGGAGGTGCAGACGACTCCCGAGAAGGCATGAACCAATTCTTGGAAGCTTGGGTACATTGTGCTAAGAGGACGGGCGCAGGGCAAATTTGCGGTTGACGTGCATGATACACATCATCCTGGTTATATCACCAGTCGCCTCTTCCGCGTCCGTGCATTTTTCAGCGTCTTGCCGGCCTCCAGGGTGAAAGTCGCTTGGTGCTTTGGGTTGTGTCGCAGGTCCTCAGAGCTTGCTTATGGCTTCTTACGATTTTTCGCAAGCTTCGGGTTGACTTCTTCATCTTCATGTTCGAATCAGGTTACCATTATTCAACAATGGTATGTGTATTCTACGAGACTAGCCCGAACGAATGCGTTTTCTCGAATACGTTCCAGCTGCCGCGACGCTCCGTCGGGCAACAGCATCCACGTTCCAGCGCCCCGCGCTACACTCGCAAAGCCTGCTCTGTGATTTCGCGACAACAGAACCCTTCCGCTGCGCCTTCTGGTAACGATGCCTCTACGAACCCCCACTGTGGGCACAGCCGTACTGTTCCATGCGACAGCTGGTGATGTGTGCATCGCCTGCCACTTCTACTCTTTCGACTCCGAGGGTTCGAGGATCGAGCCTAGGGGTCCAGGGTAGACTTAGCTGACCATGTGGGGGGGTTCCACCTTATTTTGGGAACCTCATAATAAGAATCCTACTGTTTAGGGTGCTTTATTAGCGTCCCTGATTTTCGGAAACGCCCATGTGGTCAAAAGAGGGCAAAGTTAATGAGCCCTGAAATACACCTTTGGCCCCTACCTTGCACTCAGCCCGAAAGCCATGAACCCAAGATTCGAAAGTTTCCACCGGGAAGCTTCGACAGGCTTTGGTTGAGGGCCGCACGAGCGCCACTCATGTGGTGGCCACGGTCCTCCTTCTGAGATCCAGAGGCCTGACAGGCCTAAGGGGCTTAGTGATGTAGGATTGCTGATGTAGGAACCGAGCGTGTTGCGGAGACTGGTGCATGTGCCCAGAAAGCTCACGCAGACATCTTGTTCGGAGGTTACCTCTCTGAGACTTCCTCACAGCCAAACCTAGTTTGGCCCATCTGCTCACTGCTTCTCCTGACCCAAAGCCCTGAACCGCAGGTGCAGACGAGGAGTTGGAAGAGATCGGGGACTTCAAGGCAGCCGATTTACCACTCAGTGCTGATATGTGACGACCCTGACAATCCCAGAAACCAAGATGACCTTGATCCTCCCCTGCCCCCATGACTCCGACTGGCCCTGCTTCGAGCGAGAGAGAGAGGGAGAGAGAGAGCACTGTGGTGAAGCTCTTAGGGCCTTTAGGATCCCAATTTAGACCCCCATCAGAGGTTTCTTCTTAAGAATCCCGAGTTTGGGATCCTTGGCGCCAGGTCCCCGCGGGCTCTCATGAACCTCTGACGATCCACGGCTTGGAAGCCGACAGAGCTTACGAGTTCCAGGCAAACTTGGGCGAGGGCAAGAGGACTGCGCAGAGTAGAAACGATCAGTCTACCATGTGAGCTTTAGTGCCTGTACTCAGAGTGGTAGACCGGCCGAAAATGTCTTTCCGTTGTTTTCCCCTGCCGGGAGCGATAACCCTGATGACCTAGCACTGCGACCTGGGCTTTGCCAACGTGGGGATCTACTTGCACTTGCAGCGGCGCGCTCTGCAGATTTCGGGGTTGCGGCCCTCAACCCTGAACCGGCAGAAATCACGCTGAGAAGACCGTATTTGCACTCTCTAGACGAAGCCGGCGAATGGGAATCTGCATCTTCCAAGTTCGAGCAACACCTTCAACCCTGACACCTTCCTGTCGCAGAGAGCTCAAAATCCGGATGGCAGACTGGCTGCAGAGCATGTGCCGTCGTGCCGTTCTCTCAAGCCCTGAAGACAAAAGCTCGGCTCGTCAGATGACACCCGCATTTCAGAGACTGCTACCTCCTGATGGCTTAGACCAACGGCCCACGCCAAGCCAAGAAAAAGCCCGAAGTGCTAGAAGCAAAATCTTGCAAGATGCTGAATCAGTATTCTGCAGATTCTAGTAGTGCCACCCTGCGAGGAGGCTCTCACATTGGCCAAACCGAACGATGCGAGCAGGGCCAAGCCAGGCTGAAACAGATGCAGAAAGCAATGCACGGCCTCAAACAACGCCGAAAGATATAGTCGTACATATTTTGGATAGAAGCCCCGTCATGATGTTTGCAGGTGAAAACAGTCAATGACGTGGGCAGTTCTCCAAGCGTTCGCATCCGCGTGCTGGTGCCTACAGACTTGCCCGAGCCGGTGCAGCGGCACCAGGCTGGGATGATGATGATAATGATGATGATGATGTTGATGGTGATGGTGATGGTGATGGTGGTGATGAAGATGTTGATGACTTTGATGCTGAGGATGATGATCGTCATCAGCACTACTGACAGTAATCGCAGCAGTAGCAACAGCTTCACAATGCCATCTGCCGCTAGGCTGCTTCTGCTGCCGCCTTACGATATATAGTGCAGGGTGGTTAACGCTTGCAACAATGGATGTGGACATGCGTGTTGCTGATGCGTATTGCCAGTGCGCTATTGGGATTGCAACTCTACGCGTCTGCAAAAAACAGTCTTCGTGTCCGCCATAGTTAGGTTGGGATTGCCATGTTCTGTTGTTTCCTGTGCTTCTGAGTAAAGCCACTGCTACCACCACCCCTACTACTAGTCTCTGCTACTGCTGCGACGACCACGAAACATAATCATCATGTTGTCATCCGGCGAGTACTTTTCATGCTGCTAGCATCTGGGCAGCAAGCCAAGCTCGAGCAACTCTACAGAAAGCTCCCCGTCCAAAGTCAATAATTGACGGGTTTCAAGTCCCGCTTGGTTGTAGAAACCTCCAACCCCAAACCCTTTAATAATGTATAAGTGTAAGGCTTCAAGGGGTCAGCTTTCGTGGAAGTATGCCAGTACCATCCATGCAGAACCCAAATGATGGATCCCCAAACTCTCGAAACTGAACAGCCTCGGTTGGAGAGTCCGAGTGCGAGAGTCCAAGCTCCGAAGCGTCTTCAAAGCAGCCTCCCGCAGGGATCTTCGGAGGTGCCCAGCACAGCAGTGCCGCATGGGGCTGCAGACTTCCTGGGCAACGTACCCGCCGTCCCCAGTCCGATCCAATCCGGGTCTTAGGAGTTTCTCTTGGGTCCGTAGCGGCCGAGATGCTTCTCTTGATGATATCTGAGTCGCGCAGTGTTGGAGCCATTCTCGGATCAGCCTGGCCGGTGTACACAGACGGAGAGTCTGCGATTCTAAAAGCCAGAAACTCTAGCCTTGAGGACGCGAGTATGGAGTCGCAGGAGGTGACTGCAGACCCGACGCAGGGTTTAGAGTTCAGGGTTTAGGGACCGAGCTACCACCAGGCACAGCCCAGGCTCGCCAGTCACCCTCCCTGAAATCTGGCAGCTGGCATACCTCGCACGAGTCCGCTCGAGGACTCGATGTGTCAATGTGAATGCGGGCGAAGCGCCTAAAAGCCCTAAAAATCTCACTATTTGGCAAGTGCTTTCGCCGCTTAGCAGGAACCTCGCCTAGGCAAGTCCGAGAGTGAGTGCTGAAACATCTCACCAAGGGCCCAAGGGAGGAGTTGCCTCAAAGCTGCGAGGCCAACGGCGACAAGGCATTTGCATCCGACGCGTCGGCGGAAGCTCCGACAAGCTTGCACCAAGAGGCCATAGCTTGCAAGTCGGCACAATGCTCAGCAAGACGTTCTTGCGAGCTTACAAACGCATGTTCGAATTGTGGGACGTTCCTCACGGCTGTTGGCACAGTCATATTCCGCCTTTGATGCAGGAAGCCGCAATGGAGGACCAGGTATCTCGGATGCACATGTTTAGATGGTGCAGATGTTGAGCCCGGCGAAGCAGTGGTTGGGCAGTTGGGCAGTGGTAGCACGAAGAAGTGTATCCATACCTGAATCGCGATCCGAGGCCAGCGGCGAAGCCGACAAGCCTGCACTTGCTGAGGCAGCTGTCACCGGACAGGAGACGGTCTTGCCTGCGCCGCTGCCTGCTGAAGTTGAAGCAGATGCTGTCGACACGGACACTTGGCCAAATCATTGCAGGATAGGCTATAGAAGCTTCTTGGTAGTTCATGCACCAGTCCCTGTCCTTCCGCTTCACTCTAACTAGACTTGGCGGGGAGGCAACGATAGAGATGCCGGCGCCAGAGACAACAGCCGAGGCCGGTGAGATATAGTCATGCAGTGCTACGGAGTCACCTTCGGGTCTTCTAAGACGTCTAATTATTCTGTGGTCTTATGAAAAATCGGCGTGCAGCTGACCTGATGCATGCCACAAAGGCCAGCTGCAGTGAGCCATCTGCGGCCAAAGAGACGCCTGCGGATGGTCTTGCGAGCCTGCAGCAGCAGGCGACAGCTGCAAGTTGTTCTGTCGGGCCCGGGGAAGTGATCGCTTGGATTTCTGATTGGCTGCCAAGTCCTGTCGCGTTCTGTAGCATCACGGTCTGTTCTTTGATGCGGGAAGCCGTGGTGGAGCAAGAGGTATCTCGGTGCACATGCCTGGCATAGATGTGGTAAAACTGGCCGCAGTGCAGCAGCAATTCAAAGACTCATCTCGATCTAGCATGGCTGCCACCGGACAGGAGACTTTCTTGCCGGCGCCGCTGCCTGAAGTGGAAGCAGCAGATGCCATCGACACAGTCTCAGACACTTGGCGAAAATTGGCTAAGCCATTGGGACGAGGGCATCTTCTGCGAAGTTGCACGTCGCTCCTTGCTGTTCGGTGAATTGGCCTGGCAAGCAGGCAACGGTGGAGATGCCAGCGCCTGACGCATTAGCCGAGGCCGGGAAAGTGCAGTCATGCAGTGCTCCGTGTTCACTCGCGGGTCTTCTGTGACGTCTGATGTTGGTTTTTGCGAAAAACTGATGCCATCGGTGTGCGTTTGACTTTGTGTGAATGCTAGCAAGGCAAGCCGCAACGAGCCATCTGCGGCCAAAGAGACGTCGGCAGATGGTCTTGCGTGCCTGCAGCAGCAGCAGCAGCAGGCGACAGCTGCAAGTTGTGTTGTCTTGCGAGTCGTTGAGCATGCTGCAGCAGCATGCTCGGTTCGTTGTCGTGTCCATTGTCACAGCTGCTGGCATGTTCCAGCATTGATGCAGGAAGCCGTGGTGGAGCAACAGGTATCTCGGGTGCACATGTGACAATGTGCAGATGTTGTTGGTGTCGTGTCCGAAGATGCAATGTTTGGGGATACCTGCAAGCAAGCCTCACTTCCATCCAGTAGCTAGCATGTCGCGATCCGAGGCCAGCGGCGAAGCCGACAAGCCTGCACTTGCTGAGGCAGCTGTCACCGGACAGGAGACGGTCTTGCCTGCGCCGCTGCCTGCTGAAGTTGAAGGAGATGCTGTCGACACGGACACTTGGCCAAATCATTGCAGGATAGGCTATAGAAGCTTCTTGGTAGTTCATGCACCAGTCCCTGTCCTTCCGCTTCACTCTAACTAGACTTGGCGGGGAGGCAACGGTGGAGATGCCGGCGCCAGAGACAACAGCCGAGGCCGGTGAGATATAGTCATGCAGTGCTACGGAGCCACCTTTGGGTCTTCTAAGACGTCTAATTATTCTATCCCCTCAGTGTGCCCGGGGTCTGGAATGGTGACCCTTCAGGGTCAGGGAACCAGGGGTCTGAAATGGGTCTAAAGGCATTTTAGACCCTTCGCCTGCTTACCATCTCAGACCACCTAGAGCCCTGATGAGCCTTGGACGTCGTTTAGCGGGGAGGGGCAATTAATGTGTTTGGGCCTTGCCTCGAAGAAGGACCGGAGGGAGCAGCGAGTACTCCGGCGACCCGTTCCCCTCCCCCCCTTGGGGGGGAACGGGTCGCGGCCCTTTCCCGGCAGGCTGTCGCGCGTCGCCATAGTAGAAGGGACAAGGGGCGGTGAACGGGTCGCGTCCCGGCTGCTGTGCCTCCACTTACTGAGCCTACGCGAGCTGCAAGGCTACTGCTGCGGCTGAGGCTGCGGCTACTGCAACTACTGCTGCTACGCCGTAAGCCTAAACCCTTGAACACGGAAAGCTACACCCAGAAACCGAGAAACCCCAAACCCTTGGACGCAGAAATCCGAAACCCAGAAGCGGAAAAAAGCTGTAAACCCAGACGCGTCCAAAAACTCCCAACACAGAAGCCCTGAACCCAGAACCTTTGAACCCAGAACCCCTGAACCTAGAAACTCTAAACCCTTGAAGCCAGAACCGGAAATCCAGAAACATTCAGAAACCCTTGAATTCAGCAACTCCAAAACCCAGAAACCCTAAACCCAGAAATCCCAAATCTTGAACCCAAAAATCGGAGACCCAACAGCACTAAACAGAAACATCCGAACACTCTAAACCCAGAAGCCTTGAACCATGCAATGATTTGTGATGTTCCATTGCTTTGTGGATCTGTGATGTTCCAATGCTTTCTATCACCATCGTTCAGAAGGCGAGATGCCTGCAGATTGGCATAAATTTCAAGCCCCCTCCCTCCGAACAGAGAGAGCCTTGATGGGATCTCTTGAGGTCTGAATTGTGTTTTGGGTGCCGGGTCTGGATAGCGTCCGGCGTTTTGAACCGCGAGACTCGGTCACAAGCTGTCCAGACCCACCCAAAAGGTTTGAACTGAACGTGGCTGAGGCAGACCCCCCCACACTTTGGGGGGATGGTTGAGTTGGGGGCAGATCCATGGCCAACGCAGCACAAATCCACAGCCAACCAGAGGTCTAAAATGGATTGCCAGGATTATGCCCAGTTCTTAGGAAATAGCACAGTTGGGGGTCTATACTGGGCGCTCTAGCCCCCCCTTAACAACCTGAGGGGATATTATTCTGTGGGCTTGTGAAAAAATCGGGGTGCAGCTGACCTGGTGCATGCCACAAAGGCCAGCTGCAGTGAGCCATCTGCGGCCAAAGAGACGCCTGCGGATGGTCTTGCGAGCCTGCAACAGCAGGCGACAGCGCTGCAAGTTGTTCTGTCGGGCCCGGGGAAGTGATCGCTTAGATGCGGGAAGCCGTGGTGGAGCAAGAGGTATCTCGGTGCACATGCCTGGCATAGATGTGGTAAAACTGGCTGCAGTGCAGCAGCAATTCAAAGACTCATCTCGATCTAGCATGGCTGCCACCGGACAGGAGACTTTTTTGCCGGCGCCGCTGCCTGAAGTTGAAGCAGCAGATGCCATCGACACAGTCTCAGACACTTGGCGAAAATTGGCTAAGCCATTGGGACGAGGGCATCTTCTGAGAAGCTGCACGTCGCTCCTTGCTGTTCGGTGAATTGGCCTGGCACGAAGGCAACGGTCGAGATGCCGGCGCCTGACGCATTAGCAGAGGCCGGAAAAGTGCAGTCGTGCAGTGCTCCGTGTTCACTCGCGGGTCTTCTGTGACGTCTGATGTTGGTTTTTGCGAAAAACTGATACCATCGGTGTGCGTTTGACTTTGTGAATGCTAGCAAGGCAAGCCGCAACGAGCCATCTGCGGCCAAAGAGACGTCGGCAGATGGTCTTGCGTGCCTGCAGCAGCAGCAGCAGCAGGCGACAGCTGCAAGTTGTGTTGTCTTGCGAGTCGTTGAGCATGCTGCAGCAGCATGCTCGGTTCGTTGTCGTGTCCATTGTCACAGCTGCTGGCGTGTTCCACCTTTGATGCAGGAAGCCGTGGTGGAGCAACAGGTATCTCGGGTGCACATGTGACAATGTGCAGATGTTGTTGGTGTCGTGTCCGAAGATGCAATGTTTGGGGATACCTGCAAGCAAGCCTCACTTCGATCCAGTAGCTAGCATGTCGCGATCCGAGGCCCGCGGCGAAGCCGACAAGCCTGCACTTGCTGAGGTAGCTGTCACCGGACAGGAGACGGTCTTGCCTGCGCCGCTGCCTGCTGAAGTTGAAGCAGATGCTGTCGACTTGGACACTTGGCCAAATCATTGCAGGATAGGCTATAGAAGCTTCTTTGTAGTTCATGCACAAGTCCCTGTCCTTCCGCTTCACTCTAACTAGACTTGGCGGGGAGGCAACGGTGGAGATGCCGGCGCCAGAGACAACAGCCGAGGCCGGTGAGATATAGTCATGCAGTGCTACGAAGTCACTTTTGGGTCTTCTAAGACGTCTAATTATTCTGTGGGCTTGTGAAAAAATCGGGGTGCAGCTGACCTGGTGCATGCCACAAAGGCCAGCTGCAGTGAGCCATCTGCGGCCAAAGAGACGCCTGCGGATGGTCTTGCGAGCCTGCAGCAG
>CAJNDV010016313.1:51327-63499 GCA_905221635.1 Symbiodinium sp. CCMP2456 | reverse complement strand
TTGAGGGTTTAGGGTTTAGGGTGGACCAGCCTTTGATGAGGACGCTTCGTTGGCTGCTGCAAACTATTTCTCGACGACGACACGGACTACGACCATGCTAACGCTGGAGATCTTGACGCCTTTGTGCCATGGACTTGAGAAGATTAGAGCCTAAGGCTGTGGTAACAACACAAACCGCACAAATATATACAAGCCTGGACAATTAATGTGTTGATGCTGCTTTTGCTCGTATATAGCTATTAGAGTGGACCCCAGAACCCGACTTTAACCATGGCCTCTAGATCTAGCTTCCAAACCCAGACAAGATCCATCTTGTTGTTTACGGTAAGGGGTTAGCGCGCATTGACGTAGACTATATCACCCTTGGCTTGTCATGTACATCGGTAGTTCTACTGTTGTCTGACTGACACACATGCGCATGCAGATTTCATGATTGCAACCGTTTGCGTCGCAGCATAGGCCGACCATGGAGTTGAATTCACATGGTTCAGAAGTCAGAACTATTGATTTTCGAGAAATCAAGCTGCAGCATATGATCATTCGTATTCACGACATGTCGACATGTCCGTAGCACGGATCTGCATTTGCAAAGCCTCTACACTTGAATTTGCATGTCTTAAGCGCCCAAAAATCCTAAAATACACATGTCCTTCTCCATTTTACATGCCGCAAACTTCTTGACTCTCACCCCTCCAACAACTTTATTACAAATACTTAGCATCATGCTGCAATTGCTTCGGCTGCTGATCATTGCCGCGCAAGTGTCTACAGTGGGCAGCGGGCTGTGCATTGACCAGCCATCGGTGCAGTGGCTGCTATGTCTCTTAGACGACAGTGGCAGCGAGACACCTGCCAGCAACATGCACTCGATGTGTCTTTCCGTGTACAGTGTTCATGGATTATGACCACATACGATCACGGGGGTATAGTTCTCGATGTGGGAGTCTGGTGTCAGGCACTTTCATTTCAAACTAGTTCGGCGATTCCGCACGGCATGATGTCATATGCGGACACGTGCTCATGTTCATTCTGCGTGGTGTCTGGGTAGCTCAAAATTACGGAATGTTTGGGGCAGCGTCCTGCATGTCCAGCCGCCCCGCGAACATCACAATATGCTGACCAAGGACGTGCACAGAGAATGCACGGAGTGAACGCAAACGGCGTGTGACTTGGTTCTTCCGCTCGCAGGAGGCGGCCCGATTCAGGATTTCTGAGGGCCTGTATGACATCGGCATTGTGCCTATTTTCCTCGCGAGAAATCTCGATGTTCACCTCAGTACTGATGAGTGGAACGACGTGCTAGCACATGCCCGGATAGCTGTTCGAAGCCGTACGGAGTTGTTTCCATCGGCGAATTCGGCTGAATCTGCGGAGTATGTTGTGGACGTTGAGGGTGCGGCCCAGCGACATAGGATATCTCAGCTGGAGTCGCAACTGGCAGCACTACGAAAGGTTGCTTGTCTTACGTAGGAACATGTACTAGTTCTTGTTTTTAAGCATCGTTGGCCCGTCATGGGGCCACTAGGTCATTGGACGTTTGATGCATGATTTCCGTGCGATGCCAACTCATTTATAGGTCCATCGGCAGACTTTGAAGACTTCTCGGCAAAAGGACGTCCGGATAACCCGCCTCAAAGCAACGTCTGCACATCATCTCAAGGAGAAGAAGTTGCACGCCAAGAGACTCAGTCGAATTGCGGAGAAAGTTCAACAAATGCAGTCCCATCGGAGTAAACGACGGGTAGACGATGGCGACGATTTTCTTCGGCTGGAGCGAAGCAAAAAAGGCAAACAGCTGTCTCTCAGAGGCAAGCTGTCCCTAGCAATTCGGAGGAACTTTTCCAATTGCGCAACGGCAGACATAGGAGCCATCCTGCTGGAAGACATCTCAAGATACTCTGTCAGTCGTTATGAATCCCGTGCCGGCACGGCGCTAGTTGCCAGCAGCCGCCTGTTTTACTCGTCTTTGTACGACGACCTAACATCACCATCAGACGCCATGCAGCACTTCCAGCTAGTCTTCCATTCCTATCGACAGGATGCCACAAACTCAGGCATCTTACGCGGCAGCAAGCTCGCGGCACTGATCCTGCACAGCGCCACCTTGAAGAAGGCGGTAACCCACGACGCCAAGTGGGGTGACACATCCTTTGCTTTCGATGATTGGTACGAGCCAATGATCCGTGTGGCGGACGTCCTTCCGGTAGAGAGGAGCACCTCGAGCGACACAGTTGCGCAAACTTTGAAGCAGCTGGATGGCCTGGGTTGCATCACATGGAAGACAGTGGAACAGGACGACAAGTTACAGAGGTTTCACGGCTGTTAAGATCTGTCTGACGGCTTACAGGCTTACGTGCTGGCTTACTGTTCAGTTTTGTATTTCGCAGTCATTGAGTCATTTCCAGCGTTGCCCATTGCATAAAGACTAAAGCCAAAAGTCATGTTGTCACGCCACGTGGACATGAGTCATGAGTCGGGACATGTGTCAGGAGTCAGGAGTCATGAGTCATGAGTGACATGACATGACGGACTCCATGTCCATCATGTCCATGTCTCATGGTCGACATGAGCCGCATGGGCATGGACCGCATGGATTTCATGAATATGCTTGACGCGATGGTTTTGCATTACACTCATATATAGGCCGCATGTGAGCCTGCATGAATGAGCTGCATGAACGTGAACATGCAGCATGGCAGCATGAGCCGCTTCTTGTCCCATGTTTGAAATCCAGGCACCATCGCATCTTTAAGCCGCCGTTTGCGTGACTGTGACTGTGATATCTACTTCGATTCTTCGAATGCTTAGAATCCTAGCGACTAGCGATGCTGCACGGCTTCGTGGCGAAGAGACGAGGCATAATAGGTAACGGCCAACGTCAATGACCACACTTGCCCTTGAAGACTTGAAACTTGAAAGGTCCGATGTGTTACACTGGTACCTGGCCACCACTGACGGTGGATCCAACGAGGCTGGCGCCAGACGCATCATACACACGGATGTGCTCGAACTGAAGAACGTTCTATATATGGACACCACCTGTCTTGAACACTCGCATCACTTGGTGTCTCTGTCTGCGTTAAAAGCAGTTGACCGTGGCTTGGCCCAGCTGCGTGACTGGCGCTACTACGCGAGCCTAGCCACAACCTCGCACGTGTGCCGCGACGTGGCTCGACAGCTTTTTCAGACTTGGAGTCAAGATCACGGCTACCAGAGTGCTCGGAAACATGCGAAGACATTATGGCCAAAGGCTTGCTCTGGCAGATGGGGGGGGTGTGACAAACCAGAATCTCGATTCATCCAGACGAGTCAGTTGCTTCCCGGGACATTATTGAAGGTCCTCCAAAAGAAAACAGATGGTGAGAAGACTGCGCAGACTTCGGCGTCGGTCGACGAAGTGGCGATCGAGGAAACCAAGGCGCACATCTGTTCTGTTTGACATTGTGACATTGTGTCGCTTCAAGAGTCTATAAGTCAATAGTATTCGCGTCGAGTCGTCGTTGCATACAACGGTTACAACGGCGGTCCATTTGCCAGTGTTCTGGTGTGTCACTGACTGTCACTGATTTGATTTGATGTTTTGCAGTTTTGTGTTAGTGCCGAGGGCCGAATCAGCCGGACTCAATCGTTATTAAGTTATGCATTATGCATCATCACTGAATCATCACTGCCTCACCAGGCCTACACCGAGAAGTTTTCCAAATGGCGGAAGCGAACGGTGGAGTGCGTTCAAGACCCGCTGTGGTGGTTTTGCGTACGAATCATGAATGCCTGTCGCAATCCCGCATCTCATTTGTCTAATTTCTTGAAACAGGACCAAGGGGAATGGGGGCACGTCGCCCAGCTTGTTACTGGAAACGCCGCTTCGTTAAGTGATGAGTTCATGCAAACATGGTCACACATATCTGCCGCCGCGGATGACTGCCTGCACGAGTTGCCGCTGGCTGACCGACAATGTGCATTGGATTTGGCCATGGATGTGCTACTCCATAGTGCTTCTGGTTTGCATCGAAAGATCACGCGGCCATTGCTGAGAGACCCATATTTTCTGTTCTTCCTGGTCCTGGCACCTCCGCGATGCTTCTGCAACACGACTTTTAGCGTTAGCTGTTGGCTCACATGACACATGAAGCTCACATGCTGCTTCTAGATTACGTGCATAGGTTGCAACATTATCATGAGAATCATGAGCAGCATGCGACACGTTAATCGATTCATTTGAGTCATTTGAGTCATGAGTTCACCAGGCTATTCGCCAGGCCCATTGGCCCAGTGGCAGTCGAGTCATGAGTCATGGGGAGTTATGAGTCATGGTAGTCAAGAGTCAAGAATCCAGAGTTACTGGATACTTACTGATCGACTAGTCTGTCAGATTGCCACGGGAACGTAACGATAGTCTAACAACAGTGAGGTCACAGATACGTCACCATGACAGATCAAGTGCACAGGCACAGGTGCCACGTCATGTCATCATGTCCGTCACGTCAGTCACGTCACTCGTGGACTCGTGTTCATGATCATGTGACTCATGTGGACGACTCATGTGGCTCATGACGACGACCCAGAACCCAGAACTCCAGAATACATGGATGTAATACATGACCGGTTACATGACCGCTCGCACGCTGCACTCGCATGACTCCATGTCCGTGAGTCCATGAGTCCATGACTCCGGCTCAACAAAGGTCATGTCATGGGGCCATGGGGGTTGGAAGTGACCAGTGCATTTAATATGAATGAGGCACGAGCCACATGCTGGGTCACCAGCCGCATGTCGCTGCTACTGCAATAATTACCGCTTGTATTCGGCCCGTATTTTCTTCGCACCGTTCTCGTAGGGCAGCTCGACTCTTTGAGGAGCACGCACTTATATAACCTACTTAACTACTTAACCTCCAATAAACATACCAGGAGCGGTGAAACTTCTGATGTCTTGCTTCTTACAAAGGTTCAGTTTAACAGGCACTTGGCACTTACCCATCTGGTGTGAGTCTGATGTGGATGTCATGATGTCAGGCTCCCAATCAGTGTGACTGCAGGACGGCGTGATCTCCCATAGAAGGCGGACAACCCCAAGCAGGGCGCACGACGGAGTAACTCCGCCATGCGGCATCGGTCGGCATCGGTGCACTATTAGCCTATTAGCAGTCCCCACGTCCTTGGAGACGAGATCATACGCTTCCCAAGCTGATGTTTGAGTCGCGAAGATGTAGAGGCCACTGGTGATGTGAGGCGTGTGAACGGGGAATCGAAGTCCTTCAAACTCCGTTTAAATGGCCACATAGGTTTTCCCGTCCGTCATGTTGGCATTACCGCTTGAGGTGAAGGTACACTTTATGCACGCAGAAACCTCTGTTCTGTGCCCCCTGACACTGATGCATTCTTTGGGAACGCTCTTCGGTCGCACCCTCAGTCGGCTCTCAACGGCCTGTGCAGACGAGGGGACTATATGGCAACGGTTCGGTTTCCTCTGTCCGTCCGTGGCCTGCGTCGTGTTACACTGACTGTCGGGTTGAAGCAACAATGCAGCTATTGTTCTTGCCCGTTGTTTGCTGGGCTGGGCTGACAGCCGTGCCGCCTTGAGTCACCTTGACGTCAGACCCCAGGTGTCACCTTGCCTGCAGGCCGGCCACTGATGTTAGGGTTTGACGTTCGAGGTAAACAGCTGCGGCGTGCGGAAAGACTCAACCGTCAAACCCTCCTCTCAGGCTGGTGTGAAACTCATGAAGTCATGACAGACGTCTGTGTGCTACTCATGCCGACACATGCCTCATGATTTACTATCTACGTCTCCATGGTCGATGCACGTATGTCTGAATCATTGTTACAATCAATCATAGAATCATAGAGTAGATGTAATGAATATAAATATATCATAGAGTCTTAGAGCTAGAGCATTTCTCGTATGTTCTGGTTTTCCAAGTGCATCACGTGTGTAAGCAGCTGCTAGCGGCTACCGGCTACTGCCAGAGCTGAGCTTCAGGTGAACTTCGGCAAAAACACGCACGACGAATCCTCGACACCGAGGATAAGAAATTGCACATTGTCGTCCGCAAGCTGAAACAAATGGAGTTGATGCACAAGGACCTTGCGTTCGCCGCTTCAACTGGGTTCTGCTCTTGTCGCTTGTACGTGATGGTGTGCGGATTGGCCGTCATGGTTAAACCAGACGTACGTGAATCGGAGCGACTGAACAAGCAACTGAGTCTATTTGGCACAAGATGTCCAAGCGGAGGACTGGACCTGTGCTCAGGGCGACTGGCTATGCGACATTTCCTAGGACAAGGTGGCTACGGTCAGCCTGGGAAGCGTAGGTACAGTGACGTGAAGCCTGCAGCACAACTCCTCATGGATGCATGTTTGGAAGGGTGGCCCCTCATGCACGAGGTTGAAGGCAACGAGGAGCGTTTCGCGCCAACACGATCGCGGCCAGACTTGCCCTCTCTATCTGCCGCGAAGGCCAAGATGCACATGATCGCCCCTGACGACAATCCTCGCCCCACTGCTGCACGCATTTGGGCCGCCTCTATGAACAAGAAATTTCGTGAAGGACTGAGCTCCGACACAGACTCGACGACGGGCTTGATTGGCGTAGCTTTCCTGCTCCCGCCCAAACAGCTTGACGAGGCCCTGCATTTGTTTGTGTTGACCGACAAAACCCGAACAACTTGGCACATGGCTTGTTGTCACAGAGAAGAAGGGGCCGGTCGCTTCGTGTTGCAGAAGCCACTGTCTTTCGTACGCTCCCACGAAGTTCTCTCGCGATTCTACCAGCTGTCATCGCCGAAGAACCCCGTTGACATTGAAGCAGTGGAGGTGCGGATGCACGTTACTCAGGCAACGCGGCTGTAAGGCTGCAAAGGATTCATGTCCTTGTCATGTTATTGAATTCTCGGAATTCTTGTGTTGATTGGGCTGACATTGCATGTATATGTTGCCGGCACTGCCTGCACGACTCCATGCCTCATGCCCACGTCTTTCACGAACGTCGGTCTTCATTAGTCTTCATTACGAGATTCGGATTGTGACCGGAATGTGCATTGCTGCATTACACAGTATTGCTGTGTTGCCACTCCAGTTCGCCAATTCCTGCATCGATTCTGAATCGATGCAGCCACGCTGCTGCACCGCAGACTCGACTATGCACTGCACCGACCGAATAGTAGTAGATCGTGCTGAGCTGCGCTGGAAACTGCTGCTACGTCACAGCCACGGCCACGGTTTGTGGGGTTTTGCTTGTCTGTGGTTAGTGGTTTGTGTCACGTGTCTGTGTGAGTGGACTGACTGTCAGAGTGGACAGTCGGACAGTAGACAGTACACGATGTGACGTGCTCACGTCGCCCGCGTCTAGTGTAATTTGTGCGTCATCATGTGTGTGTGGAGCCAGTCTGTGCGGAGTGGAGTTACTGTGTGGACTGTGTGGACAGTGGACTGTGTGGACTTCTGTGTGGAGCCTAGTTTCCAGCGGTCACAATGCGAGTGGTCACAGTGGTCCGGCTAGTGTAGTGTAGTGGTCCAGCAGTGCATTGGCAGTGCGTGCGTGTAAGTCTGCGTCTGTGTACTGTGTAAGTCTAAGTGCACGTCAGTGCACGTATCTCGGGTTAGCCTGTCGTGCAGTTAACTTGTCTGTCATGTCATATCATTGGTCTCCGTGCCGTGCCGCTGTCATTTGTCAGAGTTGACAGAGTTGACTCGATCTGACTCGACTGACGCGATGTAACCGTAACCGATGTAGTCCATTTGTCCTTGACATGAACATGGTGAGATGTGCTTCGTATGCCTGTGGCCGTGTGAGGACGGGGCCTTCGCGGAAGTTCCTGGCACACGCAGGACGATCTGTCACATGGCACGTGCCAGCAAGAAAACAGCGACCACTTTGAAGTCGTGGGCTGCGGGCAGTGACACGGAGAGTGACAGTGACGACGACTGTCACGAAATGATGCAACAGCTCCGATCCGCAGCCAAGAAGGCACATAAAGCGGTGAGAAAACGCAGTGATGCTCGCGCAGGCGGCACAGACGCTGATGACGACGACGAAATAGACGGTGACGATGACGCCCGGAATCCAGATGATGTCAGTCAGGACGACGGTTTGGATGCTGTGCACGAGATGATGGAGGAGTTTGAACAGTCGGGCTTTGATGAGGCGGTGTTGGGAGCACCCGATGCTGATCTGGCCCAGGCAGCAGCCTCGAAAGAAATTGAACACATGGATGACGTTGATGAAGATGAGGATGCAAATTGGACCAGCCAGCAAGTCCAGGAGACGCTGAATGTCGAGGAAGAGTCCGTGCAACGTGAGGGAACCGTGTTGAATGCTGCTATGCGAAACAAGGTGGTCATACGCGGGCAGGAACTTGCACGGATAGCAGCAGAGGCTGTGGCCGAAGGGGCTATCCCTGAAGAAGCGTCAAGAGCAGCAGCGCTGGAGAGTGCAGCGCTCCTGGGTAACATGGACATTGATCCAGGCGCGGCAAGCGAAGATGAAGTCACCACCACTAACCCGGCTCCATTTTCATTGGATTCATTGAATCATATAGCCGCAATTGACATTAATACTGTGAGGACGGACTTTCCAATACGATGGCTGTTTCTGCCGCAGCGGGTGCAATCAAACCCGGCTTTGCAGGGAGTGTACGGGATATACTGTCAGGATCAACATCAGGAC
Source organism: Symbiodinium sp. CCMP2456 (assembly GCA_905221635.1). Classification (NCBI taxonomy): domain Eukaryota; class Dinophyceae; order Suessiales; family Symbiodiniaceae; genus Symbiodinium; species Symbiodinium sp. CCMP2456. Next base: position 54,831 of record CAJNDV010016313.1, on the reverse strand, counting down.
ACTGAAGCTGCGATTCATTGTTTGTCCTTCCTGATGGAGCAGGCTCTTGATATCTGGAGAGACGAGGCTAGCAAGTCCCTGCAGAGTTTAGCGTCGGCTGCAGAAGCACGAGAGAACACTATTCTGGGCAGGGGGAATCGTAACTTGAGCCTGGTTTGTGTCCCTTTGCGGTCCGGGGGTAGTAGGGACGAAGCATCGACGCTGACAGCTCAGTTTGTGCACTGGCACGAAGCAGGAGTGTCAGGCAGGCCTGTTCAGTTGGATGCTGATAACAAAGTAAAGGCTTTGGTGTGTGTGGGTGAACTCCGCACCCCTATGAATCTGTCGGGTGCCTTTATAGTCCACCCAGACGTTGGGGTGGCCATGCAACGAGCCCGCGGTTACAGAAACTGGCAACGACCAGATATGCCGCCTGCCATGTGTCGCCTGAAGATTATGTGCAACAAGGCACTGCTCCTCTCTGCCAGTGAAGATGCAGAATACGAAGACGAAGAATGCCGTGATGACAGCGTGGGCCATCTCCCGCAGCATCAGCAGGAGCAACATTGCGTCATGTGTGGGCAACGGGCACGGGCACCTAACTGGCCTTGCCCGGGCATGCTGGGACGGGGCCGCAGACTGGAATGCCCGTGCTGCCTTCAGCTACTCGCTGAATTGAGGATTATGATGCTGCTCATGCTATATCTAAACCTATATCATATATCGGGGACTGTCATGACTGACTATCTTGACACAGTCAGATGCGCTGATACACTGATACGCTACCAGAAACGTCCTTACTCCTGTTACTGCCGGCCGTGCTGTGCTGTACTGTACGGCGGTTTATTCAGTTCATATCACATATCACATGAGTCCAGTGGTCCGTCTCTCTCTCTCTCTCTCTCTCGCTCTGTCTGTGCGGCGGCGGTTGTCGCTCCTTTGTTGTAGTTGCAGTAGTTGCAGCTGTTGCGGGTTAGGTCGACGGTCCAAGTCCACGGTCCCTAGTTGTTAGTAAGTTTTCATCATGATAAACTATCGTTATTGTTGATGAATGAATGAATAGTCTAACTCAGAACTCAGAACGCTAGAATGCTGCGAATCAATCGCGGTTTAATAGCAGCACCAAAGTGATAAAGTTATAAAGTTATAAAGTTCTGGCCCCGGTTACGTTTACAGCGTAGCTGACCGTTAGCCCGTTAGCTGACATGTAGCATCATGTAGCCGCTTAGTTCCGCTGCTAAGGAGATGGCACGAGTCATGTGCGGATCTATTGTTGACTCTGTTGACTACGCTGGTGGAAACCGACGAAGCCATTCATGATTATTTGAGTGCTGTGCCAACTATCGACAAGTGCCGCTTGCCAGCCTTTTTTGCAGATGGCAGGACGGGGGTTCCGGGATTGCGTACGAGTGGTCGCTCTGCACATCCTCAGCGTCGTTGTCGAGATTGTTGATTTGTTGACTTTTCGAATCGAATCATCATTACACCTAGTATACCTATATATATATATAGATAGATTCAATGTACGGGCTCAGAGAGTACTCTGATTGTATGTATGTATTAGCCGGATGGCCGGATGGCGGTACGGTACGGTGTGGTGTGGTGCGGTGCGGTTATGTTGTTTGCGCCGTTTGCACACAAAAACAGCAACATGGCACAGTGATACAGTGCGGCCTCGCCGCTGACTGACTGACTGACTAACGTTGCGGCTTGGTACAGGGTATTGCACTACTGCATTCCCACGAGTCCCACGAGTCCCACGTCATGTTGCCGCATACCGCACGCATTGCCGCATACCGCATTCATTGGTTCATTGCGGTATTCATTGGCATTGGTGATTTGGTTTCACATTCCTGGTTTCTGCATGGCTGCCATGGCTGCGTGGCATTGCACCCCGACCCAACCCAACTTGGCCCAACTGCCCAACTGCACAGACTGCATTGCTGCACGGGTTCTGTACGACTTGACTTGGGGCTCCATGGGCATGGGCTGGGCATGGGTCACTGGGTCACATGGTCACATGAGTCACATGGTCGCGCGGTCTGCATGCGTCGCTGCCGGTCACGGTCACGGGTCACGGTCGACGTTCAGTGGTCACTGGTCACTGCATGTAAGCTGCATGTAGCATGTACACCATGTGCTCATGGACCTTGCGCACACATGGTCGAATCAGGGCATGCGGCATACGGCGGAGGCCTGGCACAGCAGGTTCACTCTGATTGCAAGTGGTTATAAAGTTATAATAGTTATTCTAAGTTATTCTACGACAGACTTGGTGACGTGACCGCATCAGAACAACTAAACGGACTCATGCCCGTGAGGCTCATGATTCATGATCATGCAATCATGATTCCTGATTCCATTGGTCCACTGGTCCACTGGTCCACTGGTCCATGAGTCCATGAGTCCATGTGTTTCTCATTTCTCTGAGTTATCTGAGTGTCTGAGTCTTCTGAGACTTGGACTAACGACTTCACGAACACGGACAAACACGGTCACGGCAGCATGCCGCTACCCGACCCGTCACGGCCCGTCACGTTGCCGAATCCGCCCAGTCTTTCTGCGCACAGGACGAGTTGTCCTCTTTGTGCTTGGAGGATGGGCGCCAATTCTGCAGCTCATGACCCTCAGCCGGGGCCAATGCAGGAGTGGCCTATTTACTATTAAGGACTACAAGCTAAGATGAGCTATATGGATATAGGATCCAACTAGACTATTACTCGGATTACTCGGGTCACTCGGGTCACTCGGGGCCCCTTTCTGTCTGAGTCGGTTTGAGTCGGAGACGCTCACAGCCTGTAGCCGGTAGCCGTAGAGTCGTAGAGTCTAGAGCCGTAGAGGTTCGTATTCGAATTGACGGCTCGACGATTGATGCGATTGATTGGGGTTGACTGCGGCTTCGGCTTCGGTAACTCGAGCTGGACTTGAGGTCGTTGTTAACTAGCCGTTTTACATTGAACAATTGAGCCTGCGTGCGAGTCTCCAATGACAAGTCTGATTGGTGACTAACTGAATTGAGTGGAATGCAGCTCCAGTGTCACTTAGGTGTCTCAACTTAAAAACCAAGCACCAGACTCGTCAGGCTGACCACGGTCTCCATGGGGAGGACGGGGAGGGCCCGCCGGTCGAATCCTCAGCATCAACGTTCGACGTTTGCCTTTCCGGGAGTCTGCCAAGCAGCCAGCCAGTCGCATGCAGTCAGGTAATCGGCAAGTAGATCAGTCGCAGTCAGTTCATGGTCCGTAGTGAATGGTGTGCCGAGTATTCTAATCTACTGCTACTACTACTACTACTACTACTACTACTACTACGACTACTACGACTACTCTACTACTACTACTACTACTACTACTACTACACTTAGTGAACACTACTACAGACTACAGTGGTAAATTAAATAGGGTTTCCCGTCTGGTTACAGACGGGTAGTGTTAGGCTTAGGGTTCCCCGTCTGGTTACAGACGGGGAAATTAGGGGTTTTCCGTCTGGTTACAGACGGGTAGTGTTAGGCTTAGGGTTCCCCGT
>CAJNDV010016313.1:28942-51227 GCA_905221635.1 Symbiodinium sp. CCMP2456 | reverse complement strand
ACCCACCCACCCACCCACCCACCCGGCCCATCCCTCCAGCCGTCCATCCATCCATTCACATGCCACGCACCCACTTGCTGGCTTAGCCGCTACTTAGCCTACAGACGTCAACATGAACCGTTGTATCTGCTTAGCTACAGCCAACAGCTACAAGAGTCACGAGTTTACGCGAAAACTAGTACGGCGATTGGCCCCACCCGCCGAACGTCCCAACGCCGAACGCCTCCCTCACACGCCATCTCTGTCAGTCTGTCAGGAGGCGCCAGCTGTGCGGCCCAGCTCGCTGCCAGAGCCGGAAGTGCGGGGACATGACCAGGCAGCGATGTGCTCTGATCCAGAGTTTGAGACGTATTCTGGGTCTTCCGAGTCTTCCTATGACTTTGCACAGGATTGTGATTCTGCTGACTTTGATTCTGATTCTTTTTCCAACAATGATGTTTCCACGGGCTCCGTGGGTGGAATGGATGGACCAGTTGCCGCGTCAAGCCCGGAGTCAACTGCTTCGTCAGCTCGTCATGGTCTGCATGATGGTGTTTTCTACTTTAAACCTCAGTCTTGCTCTGAGCCTGCTGCCTACAATCTGCATCCATCAGAACAGATGGCATTACGCATGCTTGCGAAAGGGGCTGCTTCATATCAGTCCTTAGACGAGTTGCTCACCCTGTTGCCGCAAGATGCCAAGAAAAGACGTGCCAGCGTCGAGGGGCGCTGGGGGGATGGGTCGAAAATCTTTAGCACTGGCGCTTACTACTGGTGCGGCACGGCTAATGTGAGAAAAAACCTGACCCTATTCCCGCATACCAGCCGCCTATTGGCTGGAATCGTCGGGTTGACTGATCCGACCCACAAATTCTCCACACTCAGTATGATCAGAAACGTCTTGTTGCCCATCCATCGCGACGACGGCAACCTGGTGGGTAGTCATAACCTGGTGATCCCGTGCTCCGTTTGGGACCACGGGGAACTATGGGTTGAGCAGCCAGGGGGCTCTCAGAAGCGCATTGTGAACGGCAAAGAAGTGCCTGGCGAACTGCATGACTTGACGCGACCCGTGCGATTCAACCCTCACCTGTTGCACGGTACCAGTGAGTGGCAAGGCACCCGAACCATCATAACTGCCTTCCACATTCGTGGCATGGATTCTCTATCATGTACAGATCGGACGAAGCTAGATGACTTGCAGTTTCGAATCCAGTGAGTCAACAGGTGGCAGATGTCGGAACCCAGAAAAAACTCTCATGTGACTGACGCCTGTGTGGGGCTGCAGAAACAAGTCGACAGTTTGCGCAGTCTGTGCAGTGCGTTCTGGACGTATGTTTGACGGATGCCGGATGTATGAGTATATGATTCTCACGCAACTTTACAGTTCAATCTGTTCACTGTCTGTTCACAGTCCACAGTTCACTGTAAACTGTTTGATTCCTTGGTCGATTGGTCGGTCGATGCATTGCTGCATTGTCAGAGTTTTAAATGCCTGGTACAGGGCTGTGGCCCCAAGGGCTTGTGCATACTGTCGATTGTTGTCGTCATAGTTTTCCGGTCGAGTCAAGTCGTCATACCTCCAGTTTGCGTTTGCCTGTGTTTGCCTTTAAACCGTAAACCCGATTTAAACCCTGTTTGGCTTAGTTGTTTAGACCACTTCACTTCGGCCGCTTCCGGCCGTATCCTTTATTGCACGGCCGCGGGTCGTGAGTTTTGGAGAATCATACCGACGCTGTATTGACTGCATTGATTCATTGAGTGATTGATGGATGCACACGTCTGACATGTCTCACACGTCGTACGTCGACCGTGCAGTTCACGTTTGTCATGATTTCTCACGGGCTCATGGACTCGACTCGACTCATGTATTGTATATGCATCAGTAGATGTAACAGTGTAGCAGTCATGTTTCACACCTGCGAGGGCCCGGGCCGTTCTGTAACCGTTAACCTGGCACGTTGGCTTCTTACTGCTGGATTCTATCTAAGGCCATTGAGTCTCCGATGGTCGTCCGTTCACGATACAGCAGCTGTCACAGACGCATGCAATGTCACGCACGCACACACGCACAGGTGCAGATGCTGATGCTGACTACAGCTAACAATTTAATGACAATTTAACAGTGGTTCGAATCACATAAGTCAATCTCATGCAGGCCTACAGTGGGCCGGCCGCGTCGGCTGTTGGAGCCGCTTGGCCTACGTTAGCACGACGCAGGCTTTGGCTATGATTATGATGGGCTACGGTAATGACGCATGACCCATGTGCGTGTGTACATGATTCTACATGTACTACATGATGCACAGTGTACATGTTACGTGTGCTTGTTAACCTATGAGTCTATGAGTCTACTAATTTAATTTAAGGGATGTGACGATGCGACGCATTGCACTGTGCAGCGTCGCATGCATGCACCCGTGCGTCAGCAGTCAGTGTGACAGTGTGAGTTTGAGTCAGTGTGTGCATGTGTGTGTGCATATGGCATACGCCATACGCCATAGGGCCGAATACGTGTCATGAGTCATACGTGACGGGACCGTGACGGGCCGTGTGTATACAACCGACTCCCAACCGCGGAACCCAGGATGGACTGGATGGCAGCCGCAGCGTCGATACTGCGCCCGAGCTCACTGAGCTCCTCAGTCTGAATCATATCTCATGATCACGTCTCACAGTCTCACGTTGCATGATGCAGCGCATGATTGCATGATGCATATTGGAACATGCAGTAACATGCAGTGACAGTGACGTGCAGTATGCATGCAATGGTGGAATTATCAATCGTGACTCAGTCATGACTGCCATGACTTGATTGACTGTTGATCCGGCGATGCGTCAATTATACTTCAGTAACATACGAGTCTGATGTACTGAGTAGGGTTTAGGGTTTAGGGTTTAGGATTTAGGGTTTAGGGTTTAGGGTTTAGGGTTTAGGGTTTAGGGTTTAGGGTTTAGGGTCGCTGTCACACTGACGCTGACACCTTAGGGCCTTAGGGGCTGCTTAGCACTGCTTTGATTTCGGGCTTCTACAATTTGTACAGCCAACGGTCAGTAGTGCAAGGGATATATCATTGCAGCGCAATGCAATGCTTTCGTATCACCTCAACACTCAGCATCGTTCAGGCGGGCCGTTCAGATAACTTTTCAGGTTCATATAGTATTCATAGTATTCATATAGCGACACTACGTATTTATCATCTTTATCTTAATCTTTATCTGATTCAGATTCAGTCATTGGGCCATTGGGCCATTGGGCATCAGGCGGCATCAGGGGTCTAGGGTAAGGGTAAGCAGTAAGTTAGGAATTGAAGACCATGAGACCGTCTGAGACCGTGGGTCCCTTAGGGCCTGGGCCCGTAGGCGAAATGTTGTGGGAGGCGACATCACAGCCGTAAGGCCGTACCGTGTCTCATGTAGTGGCTATACTAGTAGAGAGCATCTAGTTCTTTACCAGGCCACGGCCACGCATGAATCTCCATGACTGTCCATGACTCCATGACTCCATGACCGTCACGAACATTTCAGGAACCGCGGCGATGATCATGACCGAGCTATCAGTGAGCGGAAGAAGTCGCTTTTGAATGATGTGCCGGCTTGCATTGCAGCCAGCAGAAACCCGCGATAGGTGGCTTAGTCCTCGGGCTGCGGCAGGCATCTTAGAATGTTGGGCCTCTTAGACTCTTAGAAGGCTATTACCGGGCCACTACTTCATGCAGTGACGGTATAGCTGTACAGCGACGTAACCCCCAGCCCCAGACCCACGCAATATCAGCCATAATATCAGCCCGCCTGCTGAAGGCTGAAGACCTACTCACCTACGCACGGCAATACCCTGCCCTGTAGTAGCAGCCTAGTCTACTAGCCCGAAACCCCAGCATCAGACGAATGTCAGACGAAGCTGTTGCTGAGCCGCCCAGCCGTGTGTGCCATCCTTTCGCCGTAGAAATTCGTCGCGTCTCACGTCATGTCTTGATGTCACACACTGTCATAACACAGCCAGCCACATCATCACTTCTCACGTGACATGAGCCATGGGGGACATGAATGAGTGGTTGAGTGATTGAGTGATGGAGTGATGGAGCCAGTTTTCGAAAGACACATCTGAGTCACTGCCCCACTGAGTCCACTGAGGTAGTTACCGCATGTTTTCATGACTTGTTTCATGACTTCATGGCCTGACATGACACGTCGCGACTCTTCTGAGGTCCGAGCAGCATAATGTAACACATAGTAATAGTGATATCAGTGATATCATAATGTTACGATGACCATGCCGCCGTGCCTTTGGGCCTTTGAGCCTTCGAGACTTGGGACGCAGAATCGCATGCAGTACAGTACGTAATACATACTATCATAGAATCATTCATTCAAAGCTGGTCACTGGCTGGCTTTGTCCGAAAACTACCGGGATCTCGGACCTCGACTTCCTAGCTAAGCACCAGTGAGGGACGCATGCTGCATTCTGGTCAGCGGAAAAGAGCGATCATGAGGTCATAACATCAACAGGTTAAGTTAGAGTGAATAACCGAACAGCATCGGAAGTGGGCAGGCGGCATGCCGCAACAACAACACAATGCGAGTCAAGAACAGTGCTGTGGAATCGTGGAACTGTAGCAACAGGAGTCAGTCAGCGGGTTTCAGTTGTCATCACGCCAACACGTCTCTTTGTCCACTTTTCTTCGGCTTTCCGTAAATGTACTAGCAACAGCGTCTGCGTCAGAGTGCCAGACAGATTTTCTCCGAGGCCGAACACGACGGTCAGCGAAGCTGAACTGACCTCAGCAGAGTCATGGACATGCTCAGGCTCGGGTGTTCGTGGAACCTAGGGCAGGTTGTGCGTCACAGAAGTTGTTATGCAGCGGCCATGATTCCATGACGCGGTGCTGTGGTAGCCTGCAGTCCATTCAGTGCCATTGTGTCCATTCAGATTCAGTTCCATTCATTTAATATGCGACAATAGGCATAGGCATTACGCATTTAGGCATCAGGCATCAGGCGTCGGGCAATTGGCAAATGAACCATCAGAAGTCGGGATGTACATACGGACGTAGGGTTCTAAGTTTGTGAGAAGACAAGCGGGTGATTCCGTGCAACCGGTGACCGTAACAGGTTTAGGGGTTTAGGGGTTTGTTTAGAATTTAGGGTTTAGGGGTTTAGGCTTTAGGGTAGGGTTTAGGGTTTAGGGCCGTGTAACCTCGCAGTAAGACGCTCTGACGTCAGGCTAAGCTAATAAGACTGGGAATACAAGAATAATACGCGAATCACAAAGGGCAGTGCAGGCGGTAGGAGTCCAGCACGATTCAGCACGATCCTGTCACCACCAGCAGCAGAGTCAGAGTCAGAGTGCCAGAATTCGAGGTCAAACGCGACGGCCGCAACTGGCTGACGCAACGGCTGGAGGCCGCAGTGGACGTGGTGCAGTGATGCGATGTCGTAATAGTTGCAGTTCCACTGCCACGCGTGAAGCATTGCATTATGGACTATGGACTATGCAAAGGGCACGTCACATGCGATTCGAGTGTGTGTGTGTGTGTGAGATTCTAAACCTCAGACATAAGTGAGACTGTCTCTGTCGGTCCATCGGAAGCATGGCAGGCTACGCTGGCAACGCAAGTCGGATGCTGATTGGGTTTTGCCACTTCAGGGCTGTCGAGGTTCAGCGGCTTTTCGGCTAGGCTCGCCTGGGGTCACTTAAATTGAGAGTTTACTAGCGGTACAGTGTGCATGTCAGCCATGTCAGCCCATAACGGGAGTTTGTGCAGTGTGCAGTGGCCGGGCAGCGGCATCTCAGCTTCTCTCTATAAATGACTGAAGACTGAAAGACACTGAAAGGTTTAGGGTTTAGGGTTTAGGGTTTAGGGTTTAGGGTTTAAGGTTTAGGGTTTAGGCCGGGTTTAGGGTTTAGGGTTTAGGCTTTAGGGTTTAGGCTTTAGAGCAGTCATGAGAGCTAGCTGCCACGTAGCCATGCAGCACGAACTTAGATTACGCATGCTGCACAAGCACGTGAATTTGCATGAATGGATGTGCGGCATTGTTTGTCATGTCATGGCTGCTTGGATGTCATGATGGTCATGAGTTTCAGCTTTTACATGTAAGTCTTGCAAGACCCTGGCATGCGACGTGGTCACATCGGGTTCATGCGCACGTGATCATGTCCTGCAGCAGCACTTGCCCACAGCCTCACGTGTGCAAGCTGACTTTGATTCAATGAATATATTAAAACATTACTTGACTTCAGAAGGGTTGTATCACATGTATGTGTGTAGTCATCATGGAAAAATCGTGAAGACATCTCACGTCGAATTCGGGTTCCTGTGCTGCAGTTGTGATTAAAGTATTGAGTTATGATGCTAGTTTAGCAGGTTATCATTTGCAAAAAATCTATGTGAATCATGTTTTCTTGGCCGTGTATAAATTGTGCCGGAAGCGGCCTTGGAACGCCCTGATTGCCCAGAGGGCCCTCCTGGCAGGGGCCTGGGTGCCCAGAGGGCCCTCCTGGCACGGATTGCCTGCCAGGAGGCTGCCTCCTGGCAGCCAGGAGGCTGCCTCCCGGCTGCCAGGAGGCATCGTGTGATGCCTCCTGGCAGCCGAGAGGCAGCCTCCTGTCTGCCGGGAGGCGCCTCCTGGCAGGCATTTCCTGCCAGGAGGGCCCTCTGGGCACCCAGGCCCCTGCCAGGAGGGCCCTCTGGGCATTTTGGTGTTTTTACAGGAACTTAAATAACGATGTTTTGTTGCATCGTTTTATGCAGGAGTTTCATATATTTTTTGTTTAAAATCCTGAAAAAAAGCTTGAAACATATTTTCGAATAAGGAAACACGTTTGATCCTTAGTCATGCATTTCCTGCCAGGAGGTTCCTCCCAGCACCGGGCGGCCTGTCAGAATGGACTTCCTGGCAATTCTATGTGTTGGAAAAGGCTACACAATTGGATTTTGAATCTGAAATATCACAAAGTCCTGTACAGTTCCGGGGCTTGTTTAATCTTGTTTGCTGGCTGGCAGTGGCATTGTTGCAACATAATCATATTGGGTTCATGCTTGGACAGTATGCATTATTTTATGTTTTGTCTAACATGACTGCTCGTGGACGTGTTTCGCAAGTTTGTAGTTCGTTCACATTGTCACACGTACATCTTCTTGGTTTCTGACAGTTCATGATCTTGCCTGTTCGTTGTGTCCTGTCACATGCAGTGGTATTGGCATAGTTCCTTTGCTTGTTGCGTTCTTTTTCACCCTGGTATTTCCGCATAAGGTTGATTTTAGTTAAGCTATGTTATGTTCTTAGAGCCATCGCACAATACGACAAAACTGCAGCACCGGAAACCTGGAAACAACGTCGTAGTTGCTAATGGCTTCACCGGATTCATCGGAATTGCGCTTGCCCGTTGTGATCGATTTCACATTGGGCGATGAAAGTGAAGGCTCTGACTTCTATGCCATGTTCGAGCCGGTAGCAGCAGCGTCTCCATCTAGTGATCCGACTGAAGGCATCGATGTGGTTGACGTCATGTCGGGGGACACCGGGGACACTGACAGCGACCCGGACATCTTGCCCGTCTATGGCCCGCTGCTCCCACCCCAAGGAGACGGAGATGCAGCCGGGGGGCCTCCGCCTCCACGTCCAGAGTCCGAGCCCGACACGGAGTTCACTTACACTCCCTCAGACTCGCAAGGTGCTGTTTCGCCTACTCCTTCACTGACGGAGCCGGGCACTCCGCACACCGTCCGCCCGCATCGTCCCCGTCCAGAGCACAGATGTAAATCCTGCATACGGATTGGGGAGTGTTCGGTGTGTGGATGTGAGTTCAGAAGCTACAGGCGCTGACTCACCCGTACGTAGTTTCACGCTTGGCACAACCTGTCACGTTTGCTGCATGAATCTGCATGACGTGAAACAGTTCGAAACCATCATGCTGCACGATGCTTGTTAAGTGCACTGCTTCGTTTGCCTAGTTGTTCTCCGTGCCCCTGCGTTGTAAGTAACACTGCGCTGCGTCAGCTGCATCAGTTCCTCTCTTGCATTTGCTCACGCGTGGACCCAGGCCGCCGTGCCTCCATGCTGCTGGATGCCGCCATTGGATGCGGTAGCGGCGGTAGCGGGACAGGGTTGCTCCGTCTGAGTCATGAGTCATGTGCATGCGTCCTCCGGCATGTGTTTAAATCAGTGTTTAATTCAAAATCAATATCTACATCAAATGAAATTCATTATTTCCAGCTAGCTCACTATCTCCATATCTGTCTCTCCACGTCTCCATTACATGTAATGTAACGTAATGTAACGTACAATGTAGACGCGGATAGAAACATTTGCCATGTATGCATGTAGGTACGTACTTATGTTTCTGTATGTTCGTATGTATGCATGTATGTATATAGTGTATGTATGTAAATGTATGCGTATATATATATATATGTATATACACATATAATATATATATATATATATATTATACATATATATATATATATAGAGAGAGAGACTGTACGTATGTAGACGTATCTACGTGTATAACAGATTAATAGACGTTAATAAGTTATGTAGTTGTGTACTTATGTATATGTGTAGGTATGCTTTACGTTTTTATGCATGCCTTTATCATGTATTATGTAAGTATGTGTACACAAGAATGCAATAGGTATGTATTATGTAACATGTGTATGTATGTATGTATGTATGTATGTATGCATGCATGCATGCATGCACGTATGTATGTATATAAGTACGTAGCATGGCATGTACGTATGTCCGTATGTATGTATGTATGTATGTATGTATGTATGTATGTATGTATGTCTGTATGTATCTTGGCATGTGCTATATGTCAGTTGTGTATGCACTGATGTCATGTACATCATGTATACATAAACGTACGCATACGTATGCTTTTGCTAGTGTAATCAGCCGTTCGTCATCCTTACCTACCAGTGTTCTCTTGCTAATCTTGATCTTACTTACCAGGCTTGTTTGGCACGACGGCACTACTACCCATGTGAAGCCACGCCATGTTGGACAGTGGATTCACGGATTCATGCCATGCCAAGATCAATGCTCAGTCATGCCGCACCAATGCTAGAAGAACAGACGTGACTCATGACTGCATCTCGCTCATCCCGCTCACGACATGGCTACGTCACACATGGATCCCATGGGTTGTGACAGCATGACTCAGCATGACGGCACGTGATGTGACATGAGGGCTGACCATGACTCCATGACTCCATGACTGACTGACACGATGGTCACGATGGTTGCATGGCCGGATGCTGCCAGGCATGAGGCATCTCATTGTTGACTTCCCACCAGTTTGAGTTTCGGTTTGCAGTGACTCGTAGGACTCGTAGAAGCGTAGGCGTAGAACTCAGGGCTATGAACTGTGGCGGCTCTGGTGGTCGTACAGGTCGTACAGGTGCTGGCGGTGAGGATTCAACCCGTGGTCGCAGTCGGGGACGTGGAGGTCGCAGTAGTGGTCGCGGTGGGAGCGGCGGCGGCGCTTCGCCGAAGCCTGTCGCGAAAGGGGCCGCTTCGCCGAAGCCTGTCGCGAAAGGGACCAAGTCAACCAAGTCTCGTGGGCTCATCATTGCCGCACCTCACATCGATAAGTTCTTTGCGCCAATCATGGAACGGAAAACCCATGAGGTGCGAAACTTCTACTGTAGAATCGTTGCCAAAGGTGAACACATCTACTTGGTACAGAGTGGCCTGAAAGATGTCAACGGGAAGGGCATGTTCTGTGTGCGTGGCAAGGCCGAATTCCGTGGTAACAGCTTTGTGCAGCACGAGGATTTCAGCAAGCACTACAACAAACACAGATGCAGCGGTGCCGAGTACTCGTCCGTGCGTTCCTCGTGGGCCGACAAGGGCGGGTGCGTCCTTTGGGAGTTAAAGCTTGTGGAGGTTTTCGACGTGCCTCTTTACTTCAGACCCAAGCAGGGGGAGGAGCTCTACGCACATTCAAAGTCGAATTCCTAAGCTGTCATGTATTTTGTACGACTGCACTCGGTTTAACTTCTACAAATACAAGTATACTGTATATTGCATATTGCCTGCTGAAATGATGCTGACAATGCTGCTGTCAGTACTGTCACTTTCCAGGAGATTTGGACTTTGTTCGACATGAGCACGGCATCCACAGACCCGCTCATGATTGGACCATCGGTGTCCGTGCCGCAGCCAGAGGCAACGGTCGGCATCAATGACACTTCGAGCGTTTCCGCCGCCTCCGCGCCCGCCAGCTCGCTTGTGTCTGTTGGGTCTGTTGGGATTGGGACTGCTGAGTCCACTAACCGGCAGAGCCCGGCCGAAATCCAGAGGGCTCTGGATGAACACTGCCCGCGAAAGGCAGCGCGGGCCAATACACAACGTGATTCCCGCTACCCGTGCCACCCGGACAACGATCTACTGTACGGGGATGAGGACAGCGACTCGCTTGCTTCCGCACTATCGGACATCATTGCGGAAGAATACCCCTTGCAGGTGGAACGTGCGACACAACCGAGCGCCTCCCTTGCAATGGACGCCGCCGCTGCACTAGAGACACACCGCGTAAAGACGACGACCCTTCGCGAGGACCACTGGAGCCACGTATCAGAACTTGTCTCGAGGGGCTCTAGTGCTAGCGATCAAAGGACGTTGTACTTGTAAGACTTGTAAGACTTAGAAGCTCTTAAACTCGGAGCCGTAGTCGTAAAACCAGGCCTTAATCCTAAACTTAAAAATCTAAAAACTAGAACGTTCCAGCCTATGCACGCAGACAGACGCATACTTCATGATTTCATTCATGACTTCAGGCGTGCACATGCCGCTTGCCGCTTGCCACCATGAGATCATGCCTCCCGTGACTCATGTGAGTGTGAGGATCAATATCAATAATCAACGTACTGCTGTGATGTTGAGTCATGTCGTCATGTTCAGCCAATCGGGCGTCATGTAGCGCATGTACAGTTCTGGCTGCCTGCGGTCCTGCGGTCATTATCATGATGATTCAGTATTGGTCCCAGTATTGGTCAAGAGTCATGAGTCATGAGTCTCACGCATGAATTTCCGCATGAGTCATGAAGTCAGTCATGAAGTCATGAAATTATTCCTCGGTCTTTAGTCGTGCGTTTGACTAGTTGAATCAGTTGAATGAGGAATCAGCCTCAGCCTCAGCTGATGTTCGTTCTGAAGTTTTGAAGTTCAAGTTCAGCAATCGTCGTGATGCAGTGATGCATGCTTCCACATATGAGGCATATGAGGCTGAATCACATCAGGTGGCATGGCATGATTCTGCATGCCATGCCAGGCCATGTGACCGTGTGACCATGTGGCACACGGACCGCGCGGGGATGTGTGGGGATTGGCACCATGCGGTGTGGCGTCGTGCTGCAGCATGTAGACAGTTTCATAGCATTCATAGCCCACGGCGGCATGGCGGCACGACCAATGAACTCACCGCCGCACTACATCATCACACCGCTAACGGCCAAGTGGCCGCTGCATCCAGTAATCCAGTATCCAGTATCCAGGCAGAATCCACGCAGACGTGTATGCTAAAGACAATGGTTATATGGATTACATGGATAGGTCAGGCTTGGGGTTTTAGGGCGGTCCGAGGTCTTGCCGTCTTGCCTTCTAGGAGTACATGGTGTAGTGCAGACCCTTGCAGATATCGATATCCGACATCACTGCCGTGCGGCACAGAACGTGTAATTTACGTTACTTACAACGTACGTACAACTTATGGACCTATGAGCTATAGAATATAGCACGTCTTATGGACTTAAGTACAATGTACCATCACAGTGTACGATCCTGCAGTGCCAAAGTAGTAAGTAGTACTGTGAGCGTACATACTGTACAATACTAATACTAATACTGTACTAGTCGTCGAGTCGTCGAGTGAGTCGAGGACGACCGTGCTCCAGCTGCTGAACCAGTGACAACTTCGACGACGACGACAACACCACCGATGTCAGCAGCAGTGAATTCAGTGAATTCCGTGAATGTCCAAGCCAATGATGCGGATGTGTCAGAAGGTGGCGGTGTTGGCGGTCATGATCCCGCTGTAGTTGATGCTGATGTGACGCTGCTGCTGAGCACGCAAGCGGACGGTGCGACCCTCATAGCAACTGCACCAACGTTACCACACGATGAAGTTGCTGAGACGCTGAGAGTGTCGACGCCAGCAGGACCCCCCCCAGAAACTCGAAAGGATGCTGAGATGCCCCCTGAGCCAGCAGATATTGATGTTGATGAGACGATCCGTGTGCATTCGGCTGTTGAGATGCCATCAGCAGCAACGTCAACTCCGTCAAACACTGCTGAGACCACTGTTGAGACGCTGAGCATGCGTTCCGAACAGGACGGGCCGGGCGGGGACATTCCGATGCCGACGCCAGCAGCCGAAGTGCGCAGGGAGCAGCACAATGCTGAGATGCCAACATCACCCGTAGCCCCAACATTGTCGCAACAGCTGGATGATGATGATACAATGAGAACGCATGACAACCCAGGCGGGGATGTTCCCATGCCCACGCCAGCAGTGCCGGCAGTGCCACCGCCAGAAGTGCAAAATGATGTGGGTGTGTCAGCAGCAGCACCAACGTTGCCGCAACATGAGCCATTAGACGTTGATGAGATGCTGAGAATGCGTCCAATGCATCCCCACCACAACACGGAGATTCCGAGGTCATCAGAGCCCCAATCAGATGATGTTGATGTTGATGTCGGGGTCAACCCGCCGGGATCCATGCCTGTCACAGCCGCAACTGTGCCAACGCCAGCGGAGACCACATCAAAGATGTCTGAGGCTGTGCCAGAGGTCATGCAGAGCGAGAATAAGTTACATTCCAGCTGTCCCGGCTGTCCCATGCCGGCTCGAAAGAAGATGCCTTCTACCTCAGCCTCCGCCTCAGATGCGAGAACTGTGACGGTGACGAATCTGAAGGAATACTTTGACTTCTTTCAGAATGCAGTTGACGCAGTCCTGGCAGATGGGACAATCAGTCCCGGGCTGTTGAGGGACGGGCTTGACAAACTGTCCATCAGCACGGCATACTCCGGCATCGGTGGGCCGGAAGCCACATTGTTCACATTGCGGGATTGCTTTGCTCGGCAAGGGCATGGTGTTCGCCTGCAATCGACGGGCCCGGAGATCATGTTTCAGATGGAGATTGACCCAGTGTGCCGACGCGAGCTGCTGAAGTACGAGTCTCTGGGAGGTCACAGTCACGGCGGTCACGGTTGTTGCCTCTTTGGCAACCTCGAGGAGTTCTTCCGCCCTGAGTTGGAAGACGTGGTCGCCCAGCTTCGTGAGCGACCGGAGCTAGCACTGGAGGTTCTCTCCAAGGCTGTGGCGGAATGTGAGGCAGCGGGATGCACCTCCTACTGCTACAGACACCATCGACAATGCTCCTTGCAGCCTGCTCGCGTTTGTGTGTTTTTGTGCTGCACGCTGCCCAGCGTGGCCTGACGCTTGCAGCTTGCACGACTACGTCATATGCGTGACTACAGTGACTACATGATTGCAAGTCTATACGGTCTAGACTACCGGACTCACGACTCACGACCATCAAGTACCCTCAAGACTACATGTTACATGACTACATTGTGGCTGCATGATGACTACATGTATATGTACATGGCCGCATGCAGCATGATTCGCATGATTGCCCGAACCCACGTGACTCACGGATTCCATGAGTCCCATGGCCCATGGTCCCATGATAGCATGATTGATTGATTGATTCATCAATTCATCGGGCAAGCAAGTCACGTCACGTCTCTTGTTAGCCTTGTTAGCATGTTGCATGTGTGTCAGTGTGTTGTCACGAGACTTAAACTCATGTGTTGTGCCACTGCTGCATTGCTGCGTTGTTGCATTGTTGAATTGTATGCAGCTTGGTCCGCTTGGTCGGTTGGTTTGGCGGACTGTCGCGATGAAAGCGTCAGCTCTCGTGCTGAGCTGTTACGTCCCAGTTTTGAGTCTTGAGTGTGATCTGTGAGGATGTGAGTAGGCCAGGCCACACTGGCCGCGGCCACATCACGTGCATCGCCGTGCATCGCAAGTTCGCGTAGGCAATCCTAGCCTAGACTCCTAGACTCATGGGTCCCCATGGGTTCATTTTCATTGACCCTGGGTTCATGTAAGTTCATGTACTCACGTACGCTGCACAAAGCCCAAATGCCCAAAGCCCAAAGCCTTACACTGCTTGAATCAATCTGAATGTCTGAGGCGGATGGCCCGTGTTCACATTGCTGGTACCAGTTGTGTTTCCTGGTCGGCCCAGGGTAAACAATTGGGCGTCCGTGATGCAACCGTGTTGCCTTTCCTGGTGTGGATCTGTCACAGACTGCTCTTGCAGGAACCTGTGATCATTCACGAGAACAGCCCAAGGTTTCCTCGGTCACTGTTAGAAAGGTTCCTCGGCCACCTTTACGTGATCGACGATTGCATCATTGAAAGCTCCGAGTACGGCTCGCCGGCACGCAGGGAGCGGAAGCTTACCCGGCTTTACCACCGCGTCAAGACGTTCCAACCCGACGTTCCCTTCTCGACTTTCAACCGAGCCTTTCATCGGTCCTGCACCATGACCTGGCGCGAATTCTATTGGCGACATCTTCTGACCTCCCACGAGCCGAGCCGGGTTTTTCGGCATCAAACGTGCTATTGAAGCAGACGTAATTACGGAATTACGGGTCACGCCCTATAGTCCCCGGGGTCCATAGTCCATAGTCCTAGGATAATATGTCTGGTCGTGCGTAATGCTTAGGTTATTATAGACTATAGACGTCGGTCAGGCTGAGTTGCACGAAGACCTTGCCTGGGCAAGCGGTCGGCCTACCGTGCGTGCTGGGGCAGTGGTGGAGGCAGAAGACTCGCTGGACAACGAGTTCGAGAAGGCCCTGAACCCGACGGAGACCAAGTCCTTGAGGGCTTATCGTGCCAAGTCTCCCACCATGGCGTATTCATTGTCGCAGAATGGCGCCACTACCTTCGCTATGACGAGCAGTGCACAGCATCTGCAGACGATGATACGCCATAGCGGGTTGACATGGTGCGACGGACCCTTGGCGACCGGGGCAGGACTGGTTTGGGAGTGGCTTGGGAGTGGGTTGGGGCGGCCTGGGTTTGACATTGAGCGTCAACCCACCCAGGCCCAGACGGACCATTGATCAATTTGCTGCGTGCATACTGAGTACTGCGTGTGATGCACATTTATGCCCCGCGCACTGTTGCATATCTTGTCCACTTGTCCACGATCATGTGATCATGTGAGAGGGTGCAGACGGTATAGCTGTTATGGGTCATGAGTCATGAGTCATGGGCTGTTATGCCAGATGCTGCTTAGGCTTAGGCGGTTAGGCTAGTTAGTTAGGCCGAAAGCCGCGGTGGGCCCTATGTCACAAATCATGACATTTGCTGCTCTCGGGCCTTGGGAATTATGTTGTATTTTGCTTTAGAAACAACACAACTGAACAGGATACATGTCCGCATCCACATCTCCGTCGTTTCCAGCGTGCACTCCAAGGTGGATGACAGGCACCGAGGTCTTAGTGACGCAGGCGTGGCCCGTACATCCCATTGTGAATGCCGGAATGAAGGTCACACCGTTCCACGTCGACAGCCCCGATCCTCGCATGTCCCGTGTTCTCCGAGCACAAGCTGGCAATTCCATGAACCTCTTCATGCTGACGGTCCAGTTTCTCCACACACTTTGTCACGTCGAGGTCCCTGAGCAGTTCCTTTAGTCAGTGGTCAGTGGTTGGATGTAAATGTCACTGTCGCTGTCACTTGTAATGTAACTTGTAACTGTAACTCGTCACAAACTTGTCACTTGTCAGCTTGTCAACCAGGATAAACAAGGATGTAATGCAGCTGTTCGGCGGCGTATCCGGCGTATCCTGATCGAAGTCTGAGTTGATGGATTGAACGACTGAGCGAGCTCAATGACTCAATGATTCATGATTCCATGATCTTAGGTCACACGGTCACGCTGATTAGCATTCACACTCGTCAGACGTTTCATGTTCGACGACTGGTACGTTGTGTTGCCTGCAAATCAATCTAATCTTGGTCGTAGGTGCAGGCACCCAGCGCGGTCATCGGCTTTGTGCATTCCGTGCTGCTGCATCGCCGTCGCGGCAGATGTGACGGAGGTGACGGAGGTGACGGTGACGATGATGACCAAGATGACCGCCATGAGCATCCAGTGGATCCAGATCGACATGAAACACTCCAGCAGGCGGGAAAGCCTCCCGCAAAGCGGTATCGACGGAAAGGCCCTGAGGCATAGGGCCATATGGCACATGGCGAGTTGCAGCGCACACAGGCGCATGGATCATTGATTCGATTCATTAATCATGGGATTGTCTAGGCCATCGGAGATGCGGAGTTTGAGTCAAGTTTGAATGACTGAGTGTGTGACTCAGTTGTGACATCGCTGGTACTGCTAGCGCGGGTCTGTCTGATATCTGTCAGCTGTCAGTCTGTCATTAGTGGTGACAGTGGTGACAGGAGTCCAAGCCGAATTGAATTCGAAGTGCCAACTGCCAACATGCTGAAGTTCAATGCTGAAGTCACAGTGGCTGTTCATGAGTCCATTGGTCCATGAGTCCATGAGTTCATTGGTCCATGTCCATGTCCATGAATCATGAGTATCATGAGTAATCATGAGTCATGAGTCCACGAGTCATGCGGGTCATGAGTCCACGAGTCCACGAGTCATGCCGCATGCGGATCATGAGTCCACGAGACCACGAGTCATGTGGGTCATGAGTCATGAGTCATGAGAAACTAGTAAGCAATGAGCAATAGGTCGTGATTACTTGCAGAGTGCACTGGCAGAACAACTCTGGCACTGACTACGTCAGAGCGTGTTGCAATACGTAGCTCAGCTCATCATGCATGTAGATCAGCAGGAATCAGTAGGACGTCAGCGACGTGCATTGTGACGTGCATTCGTCGCAGAGTGCCAGTCGTCATCCGTTGACCTTAGTCTCAGATCCTGCTGGACTGGACAGTCAACACTGTGAGCCCCCGCAGGCCCACATACCCACAGCTGCCCCGAGCCACAAACCCAGAGACCCACACGGGACCCACACATAACTGTCACATAACATAACCGTTACACAACTTTACACAACCCTCACATACAGACCGGAAGACCTATGACTATGCGGCTGGCGCTCGTAACAGTAACACTACTACTAGTACTACTGCTTTAGTCCGTGTCGCTGCGGCGGGGAACACGTGAAGGCCGTGAACGCAGTGAACTCACACGCACACTGAACGTAGCCGTAGCCGCCGTAGCCTGCAGCCTCCATACGTGACTCCATACAGCATACAGCTCCCGTGGGGCGGCTGCATTATTACGTTACACCGTTACACTGTGCAACTGCGGTATCGGCCGCATCTGCTAGGTCAATTCATTCATTCCTCGGTTCCTGGACTTGATTCCTTAAAAAGGAAGTCAGGAGTGCATGGGTGCATCGCTGAAATACTGTAGTCTTTGGACCTTTGGATCTATGCTGGCTACACCCGTGGTGCGGCTGACTGACTTGATGACTTGTGTTATCGTTTGAGTACGTGATATTGTACATTGTTCGAGCCTGCTGTGTTTTTTCAGCAATTGTTATTGTAAGCCGCTGGGAGGTCAAAAGTATTATTAAGACGCGGGCTCAGATGCAGGAGCAGGTTGCACATGATCAGGTGACAACCGCAGCCGCACCACACCGCCAGGAAATCCACACGTCACCCGTACATTAGCCTTACGTTGCCTTACGTTAGCTCGTACAATAGCGGCTGGTCGACTTCAGACTGTCATACAGAGTCTAACAGCCATACAGTCATGCAGTCATACAGTCATACAGTCAGTTCGCATCACTACAGGCTGTTGTTGCAGCGCTGTGTTGAATGGTGTTGACCGGTGCTGAAGTGTTGTGATGTGATGTTCAACGTGATGACTTGCTGACTGTGACAGTGACGATGGCAGTGACGTGAGTAGTCGTGATTAGTGATTAGTGATTAGACTGAGCAGTGACAGTCCGATGGTCCGACCCAGTCCGCCAATGGGATCAGGTCAGGCTGCAGGCTTTGGGCCAGGGGAAGAGTCCACTCAGTGAAAGCAGCGTAGCCGCAAAAAAAAATGCACTGTGACAGTGACAGTCGACAGTTGCGAGAGTTGCATGTTACTTGCGTGGTGAAAGTGTCAACTCATCATTGATCCATTGATTCATGGATTCATAGATTCGAATCATGCTTAGCATGCTTCCAATCATGACGTGTGATGCTTGAGTCCGAGTCCGCCTGAGTCACATTTGTGCGTCATGCGAGTCATGCAAGCGTCCACGTCGAGTCCATGGATCACCAAACAGTTCCGAGCCATGTACTGCATGCACGACATTTCAGTCATTACATTACAGTCATCAGTCATGAGTCATGAGTCATGAGCCATGGGACATGGGGGGGGGGGGGGGGGGGNNGGGGGGGGGGGGGGGCGTGGAGTGAGTCCATATCATCATATCAACATTAACAGATTAACAGAGCAGTCCACGTCATTCATCCAGTGAGTCATTCAGTGATTCAGTCATTCAGACACAGACACTCAGCCACGCACTCCCGCCAGTGACGTGACGTAACTGTCATAACCGTGAGGACCCCGCTGCCGCTGCGCCGCCTGCGCCACTGATTCCCGCGGCTGTGCGACTGTGACTGATGGATGGGATGCGGGTGTAAGTCCTGCGACTCTACTCACGGAGTCATGGACTCATGGACTCAGTCATGACCAAGTCATGTGGATCATGCGGATCATGCGTCATGTGTGTAGTTGGTTGTCATTGGTTGTGCTGAGTGAGTAAGTGAGTGAGTGAGTGGCTGAGTGACGGAGTGGCGAACTGGGCATGCATGATTCACGTTTCCATTTCATGCACTGCTTCACAGTGTGACAGCGTGACGCAGTGACGCATTGCGGCCGCATTGCGGGCGACACGTGTCCAGCAGCGATGTCCTCTGGATAAAAAAAATTCCGAACGGCCTCAAAGGCACAGATGCTGCCGCTTTTATCTAATTAGTTCGGAATGTGACGGCTACCCGGCTACATTCTATTCTATTGCCATTGCCATTGCCGTTGCACAATCGTAGAGTTGGACCAGAGTTGGATGTGTGTCCATGATCCCATCAGCACGCGGTTCTATGACAATTCCCTGTTCACGGTCGACGGTTCACTTGTGCACTGGATCAGTTCAAATTGCCGCCGCGTTACACGATTACACGATTCACTGATTCACGAGATTCGCAATTCACAACCAACCATCACCATCACTACTGTGGAATTCATGCCAGCACTGCATGACCGTCACCTGTCATGACCGCGATTGACGCAACTTCATAATGTCAAGTGTCAAGTGTCGAGTGTTATAATGTCAGACGTTATAACGTTACAACGTTACACTGCCGACTGCCGAGTGATTATCATGACGGGCCGTCTTGTCACTTGTCACGGACTCACGGACTGTCATGCTGTCATGCTCGCGTAATGTCACATGTTAGGTTACTTTACCGTCACTCTGTTATTTATGATGACGATGATGTATGATGATTCGATGATGACGATGATGATGATGATTCATGTTATTATGTAGCAGCGGCCACGTGCCACGGGTAGTGACAATGTCAGTCTCGCAGTGATGCAGGCAGGCAGTATTGCGGCAGTGTGGCAGTGCCGACTCGTCTGACACGGTCACTGCAGACATTATTATATTATTACGTTGGACATTGGAGACTATGCACTACGCACTAGCCTCTTCAGCCCGTTTTGGTTCAGCTGTTCTCAGCTGTTCAGGCTGTTCTGTGTGTGACATTGTCCGACATCAGTAGCCGTAGCCGCCATCAGCCAAACTCTCGGCATGCAGGCAAACAAGTCCGCCTCGGGATCGGGCTTGCAACGCTCCGGCACTTCCGACATGAAAGCCGCCGCAGCATCATTGGGAGAAGTTCATAGCCAGTTGCCAGAAGAGATCAAGGATTTGCGGGGGCATCTGCTTGTGGAAGCTGTGTTCTCGTCGTGGGGCGCCGGTACATGCACTGTGCCGTGGCTCAATGAAGCAGGCGAGCGCAACGTGCGGTCGGACGAGGTTAACCGCCCGATCATGGAGTCTTTGTGTGAGGCTTATGTGGATCGCATTCTTGAGTCTGGCCTGAACGTCGACTGTTCTGGACAGGGTGGGTGGGTGGGAACGGGCCGGCATGCATCACGACGTCACTGTTATGAGCTGCTGTTATGGAGTAGTCAACGGTATTCTACTCTGGTACTACATCTAGTACTAGTACTTGCGGCGTGCGGCATGTGGGATCATGTGACCATGTGGGACATGACTTTGGGCACGGTTCACAGCGGGCATGACGGCATGACATGAGCCGCACTCGTAGACTCGTAGAGCTTAGCCTTAGTCGCTTCTGATTCGTCCTGATGTATGCAGGAAGGGCATGGATGGTATATGGTCCGAACCAATTTCCTGTGACTGCGATCACCTATGGTCACAGGTCCGAGGCAATGTACCGTGCAATCCAGCGCGAACCTGACAACCCCTACGTCAAGAAAGCGCTCGCAACAGGACTCGAGTCCGTTCGGATGCTCAGCAACAGCGTACCCGTGGAAGTCAAGGCCGCACTGTGCCAGATGCACAACGCATACCACGAAGGGGCCGGTGAAACCTGGCTCGCGTTGCTGGACCGTGCCGAGGAACTCATGAACGAGTGGGACCTCCGGAACAATGGACCCCACGGCACCGGCCTGACCACGAGGAACGCCCAATATGATACGTTGATGGAGAAGTTCATTTTCAAGGAAAAGAATGCTCAGGGATGGGGCGATTCGCTGAACTTCTTCAAGTCCACTACGATCTTGAACAACTATTTGAACAGGTTCTTCCTCAAGAATGACGTCCGCGACTGGTGCAATGCTCACATGAGCTTCGGTGATCACAGCTTGAGCAACAGGCGGGTAGGTCAGGTAGTAGGCTTGCGATCGACGATCACAGTGAGGATGTTGCGATCGTCAATGCTCACCGTAAGACTTCTAAGCTTGAATGCTTCGTACGTTACCGTTATGTGTCTCCGGTTCACGTGCTAAGCATGCATTGCAGTCAACATGATTCAACAGGAGTCAACACATGCACGTGTCACGTCCGCATCATGGCCGGTGGGCCTATGAGCCCGAGCCAGTCACAGTCACATGGCCACAGGGCCACAGGGTCAGAGACGCAACAATAAGCATGGTCACTGGCACGGCAGGCACGTACATGTTCACAATCGCACTCATGGCAGTGAGAAGGACTCAATGACTCAATGCCTAATCACTGTCACTGAGATCAGATCAGTGTTCGGGTGTTCAGGGCGTCGGTCCTCGGTCCGGCGTCGGTGTCGGTTGTCGGATGGTATGTTGTTGCTGCTGTGATGCAATTGCATTGTCCTTCACTGCCACCGCGTCGCTGTTACCATCACGTTGTGACCAAATCGAAAAGAACGACTTCTTGACTTCTTAGGCTACTTAGGATATTTAACCGATTAGTCGATTAGTAGATTAGTTATTTGCTCGTCATTATAAACTAGCCGTAAATTTACAGGTTTTACTACTGATACTAAATTTCAGAATCACCACAGAGGATGACGACATAATGATTGACGTTCACGATAGCTCCGCATGGGCCTGTATAGTATAGGGCCTTAGGCTTTAGCCTTTTGACCTTGGACTCGCGGACCCCTTGGGCCCCGTGCCGTGTTGGCAGTCATGACAGTCATGACTCATATTTGGGAATTCACGCACGGCCGCATGCCGAATGTAGTGGATCCAGCGTCAGCCAGTCACTGAGTCACTGAATCAGTCGGTCAGCCAGTTTGAGTCGGAGTTAGTCTCCAGTCTCCGGTTCCGAATGTCTCCCTGTCTCCATATGACTCACAGGGATCTCATCTTCATGTTGCACCAGATGGCCGTGACCATTGTATCGTCAATGGTGAAGTACTACCACAAAGAGTTCATCGGCGTGGCTCTGTTCGAGGCTATCAAGTTTTGTGCTCCACGGACGCAATGGTGGCTAGTAAAATGCTGAGTCTGAGTCCAGGAGTCTAGGAGTCGAGTAGTCGGAGTAGTAGAGTAGTAGAGTATTACTGACTTACTACTACTACTACTATTACATCTATTACTATTACTACTACCTTTTCTACTACTACTACTACTACTACTACTACTACTACTTCTTACTACTACTACTACTACTACTACTACAACTACTACTACGACTACTACTACTACTACTATTTACTATT
>CAJNDV010016313.1:18032-28888 GCA_905221635.1 Symbiodinium sp. CCMP2456 | reverse complement strand
ACTACTACTACTATTACTACTAGTAACTACTAGTACCACTACTCAAACTCTCGACTCTCGATTGCTGTGTGATTCTACGGCTCTACGACTCGACGAATCTAAGACGCTTGAGTTGCATAGCGCGGCACGTAGCCATTGCAGTTGCTGACATTGCAGACCGTTGCATGTGATCAAAAACACAACGTCTCACACGTGCCTCGCCTCGCCGTTTAGGTGCCAACCCGTCATACGGGGGGGGCACAACGTCTGCTTCCTCACGTCTTCGTCAAGCCCGGCGGCGAGAGCATAGGCATCATGAACTTTGTGACAACCCCCATGGCCACCAGCGTAGTCTTCAGGAAGCTGGAGGCGGAGCAGGAGGCAGCCGCAAAAGCAGAGGCGGCTCGTTCGGCATTCGAATCGTTCGACTGCGCGTGCCAACATAACCAATCGACGAATCGATCATTCGACGAACCGAACCCAGTCGCAGCAATGCAAGCAAGCGTGTTGTAGTCGAAATGATTTAAACGGAGTCAATGGAGTCGAGGGGCCAATGGACATGTGGAGTCCAGTAGTCAATGTTCCAGTGGTAAAAGGTGCAAGCAAGCTTTCCTTGTCAGTGCATTGAATCGTCGATGCATCAGAACAATCGAATTATCGACTAGACTATCTGACTAACAACTGATCGACTCATCGACTCATCATCATAACCACTACGGTAATGCCGGTGCGGTGTTGGTAGCCATGATTCTCGGCATGATGACTGTGATTGCAAAGCTGTCCATGTAAGGCATGTAAGAGGCTGTGCTGCAGCCACACACGGCAGGGGCCGCAGGGGCCAGATGATTACGGGTAACATAATGATCATTAATTGATCACTGATAATAGAGTCCAGCGTCCAGCGTCCCCAACGTCGCAGGAAGATGCAGTTGCATTTGCATTTGCAGCTGAGAATGCTGCTGAGTCCGCCCAGCAGGGAAAGATCAACCCCAAGAAGAAAGCGAAGGCCAAGTCCAAAGCCAAAGGATCCAAAGGCGGCAGCAAGGGCAAAGCAGATGCAGATGAATCCATCGCCCGATTGTCCTCATGGAGCAGTCTTGCCGTCCCTATGGAAGGGGTTGATGGCAGTCAGTCCGATGCGACACGCCCCAAGACGCTCATGGATGACTTCATGGCCATCATGATGCAGAATTTCTTGAAGGCGGAGAAAAAGATCTCACCTGGAGGCCGACCCAACTTCGCAATCGCAATCACACCGTGCAATTTTAACTCAATTGTGTACATGGTTTCTCCTTGAGCCTTTGAGCCGTTGATTCTTGATTCCTGCAGGTGTCTACAGCATGTCAGAGAGGACCTTGCAGCTCTGGACCGAAGCCAAAATGAACGTCTTTGGGTATGCAGTCTCCTACTTCCTCGAGTTCACGTGGACGGCAGTGGTTGCGATCAACGGAAAGTTCACAAGAACCTACACAGCTTTCAGACCGGAGCTTGAAACGTTTGTCCACACGTCCTGTGAACTGGCTGTGACAGGCTCCGAAACCGAAACCTAGAGTGTGAGTGTGAGTCTGAGTGAATCACATCCGGTCTCACGTGAGCCACATGAACACGAGTGCCACTGCCACGAGTCAGTAGACATGAGTCATGAGAGTCATGAGTCATGAGTCACGACGGAGAGGCCGCATGTGGTCATATACAGTCATGAGTCAGTCATGAGGGTCATCGGGCATGAGGCATGAGGCATGACAGAGTGATTATCATTACGTGATGTGGTCACGATTCCCATTACATTAGATCAGTTAGATCGGTCAGCGCACATCACGCTTTCCCCCCGTGAACACAAAAAAAAACCCAACCCAACCCCTGCCATGCGCAACCCGAAATCCCAAAGCCGTTTGCGTCGCGGGCTTCGGCTTCGTCCTACCTGGGTGCGAAGCAAGAACAAGCAAAGGTAACAAATGTTACCTTTACGTCTTTACGTGGATTGCATGGCTCCCGACAGGTGTTGCGTCGGCCTCTAGCAGTACAACGCCCTCTGCCACCGCTCACATGCAGCTGGGTGCGAACTTCTCTGACTTGCTGGATGCGGGGTGGGCCACCGGCGGCAACGTGAAGGACGAATCCGACGAGGTGAGGACACTGGATCGCATCAAGCACAGCATCGACGCAGTGAAGGCCTCCGGCATGATGGCATTCATCAAGGACGTACTTCCGCTGCCGCTCTCGTACCACGGAGCCTTTGCGGCCGCAAGGCAAACGCTCGCCACGGACACCGGACTCGTTTCGGAGTCCTCGCTGCAGACGGTCATGCAGAAGATCTTTGACAGCTTACAGGGCGTGCTACCCCAGCGGTGGCTCTCCTTCGCGGCGGACGTCTGTGATATGCACGCGGCACGTCTCGACTTCGTCGGCAACTCTGGCGAGGCATCCGTTTTTTTTTGTGTTTATTTATCAATGATTCAATGATTCAATGATTATCATTACTATGGTTATTTGATATTATTATTGTTATCATTATTGGTTATCGACTACTGGTCATCTGGTCCTCTTTCCAACGATGCGATACCTGCCAAGACGACGTATGCACTAGTAATAGTAGAAGACCGCGGATTGGAACAGAGTCCTTACAACCCCCATGCCTGACCATTTGCCACCGGCCACCCGAATGAATTGTCAAATTGTCAGTCTGATCCGCAGGTGTTCTGCGGCCAGAAGGACGTGCTGGAGAGGTTCTGTGCGATGCGAGCGTTGTACACGCTTGCGTTGCTCCGTGACTTGAACAGGTGGGGTTGGGGTCCGGGAAACCCTGCAGTAGCCGCGGCAATAGCCTAGTTGAGCTTTGGACCCATGGCCCGTTGAACCCGAGCCCTAAACCAGCCTAAACCATACTAAACCATTAAACCACCACCCTAAACACAGACAGGGGTCCTGTAGTCCTGTACTCCTGTATGTCATGCCTGTCTAGAGCCTAGAGCCTAGCCTGTCCCCATCAGGATGCACAAAGTCCGGTTCGAGACTGACGTCAGCCTCCTGATTTCTTCCTTGCATGTGGACATGCAGAATGCAGTGGAATGGTTTGGGTCCAAACAGTCGCACAGTGGATCTGCATCTGCATCGGTAGCGGGTGCGTCGCGTGAGCCGCAGCAGGGGTCACAGGAAGAAGATGCTCCTACGAAGACTAAGCCCCACCCAGTGGCCTTGCTGATCCCTGGTTTCGACGTGCTTCAGAGCGGCTTGTCCAACATAATCATTGTCGGTCCCAGTCTCAGCCTTAGCCGTAGCGGCTTAACGATTGAGCCTCAGCCTCAGCGTCTGACCGAGTCCCGTCCATCCAGAGTCCAAAGTGACTCGTAGGTCCGTAGGTTTCACGAGGCATGAGTCGATGTGATAGGTCCGTCCGTTCATCATTGCAGCATCATTGGCGTCATTCGGCATTGCGGCATTGCAGCATTGCGTCCTGAGCACCTGACCGTTCATACGACTTTGTTTTTCACACAGGCATGTCACGTCACTCATACCGCATGCCTGTCATGACCGTCATGAGTCATGAGCCATGAACCGACATGAGTCATGAGTCATGAATGAGACAGTTTGCCATGTGGTCATAGCCACGTCACTTTCATGAGCCAGTGGAGCAAGGAATGTGTAAGACATCTAAGGGTCTAAGGGTCTAAGGGTCCAAGGGTCTTCTTCATATTGGTCTAGTGGTCTAGTCCAGTACTAGCTGCTGGTCAATAGACGAGGCTAGGAGACTGGACCTTTTTCGGGAGAGAGAATACATAATCGTCATAAACGTAGATCACTATGATCACTAATAATAAGACAATAAGATATAAGAAGCCTAGTCAACTCGTAAATGAATACGTCTCAGAATCATTCGGTCCAATGCAGGAGATAGTCTCGGAGATAAGAGACAGGACCGACAATCAGTACAACCACGAGGTTACAAGTTACAAGTTACACACGTGACGTGACGCTCGTCACGGACTCGTCACGTCACCAGCATAATGGTAACATAGCATCGCGATTCATCATCATGACTGGAATCATGACTGAATCATGACTCATCAGACTCATCATCAGGTCCTCAGGCATGGGCTACGAGCTGGACGTCTCTGCTGAAAACAAAGTCAGTCCAGGGCGCCTACAGCTTCCTCAAGTTGTTCAGCGGCGGCACGTCAGCAGAAGTTTCGACAGACGTCGAGCGACCCAAGCGCAAGCGCGTCGGTGCCGACGACCTCACGGAGGAGGTCGATGAGGGCGGTGAGGAAGGGGAGCCCCAGGCAAAAGATTCGGCGAGCGATCCTGTGACGACTTTGTCAATGAAGACACTCGAGCTTTGCGGCGCCGCGTCGATTCAGGGTCATGAGCAATACCAAAGGTTGTTCGGCGACAGTCCGAATCGTGTGTCTAGCTTGGACATCAAGATGTTGGCCCTGCGGTTGGAGACTGCTGTGTGGGACAGCACCTCAGCTTTGGCTTGGCTTTGCGATTACTCAGTGATGACGCAGAGTTCGTCGATTCGTCAACATAATCAACATACACTCTGCAGTGACGTGTACTGTTGCATCCTGTCGCTTGGTGGTCGGCAATGGTCAATGGTCAGGGTCATGAGTCATGAGTCATGAGTCACGACTCATAATGGTCACCGTCGGTCCGCCGTTAGTTCATCAATTCAATTCATCACTTGGTCCCACTGACCCACTGGTTGGCCTGGTCAGATTGGTCCACTGATTGGTCGATAGGTCTGAATGGTTCTTTCTGAAGTTCTGACTCTCAGATTTCATGAGTCTGTCTCTGTGAGTGAGGGAGCGCCGATCAGTTTGTCAGTTGAGTTATCCGAGTCATCCCATGTGATTGAACTGAGTTCTTTGGACCTTGGATGCTTGCCACGTTCATTCATTCATGTGCATGTTGGCCTTTACTCTGTTCCTCAGGGTCTCGTCGGTGTTGGCCAGGTCTTGCGTCTTGACTCTTCTGCCTGTGGGCCTGTGGGCCAAGAGTCGTATAGGTATGTGTACGTGTACGTGCGTGTGAGTCAGTCGTGTTAGCCTGTTAACGTGTTAACAGCCAACAGCCTGTTAATTTTTAACTTGCTAGCCTGTTTCTGGCTTGCGAATTTACACGAGTCGTGAAGTCATCAAGCTCAGTCGTCAGAGTCATGATTGTTCATGATTTGGCAATGATTTGGCACTTTGGGCAGCGCCACAACGCTGACTGATCTGATGCATGCATGCCATGCGCCACGCACGTCCCGTCGTGTCGTGGACTCATGGACCATTGAGACAGTCATTGTGACGTGCATTGACATGCATGCTGCACTGCATGCAGGCATTGGGCCATGGGGCCATGGGGGCGATCATTGAGTCATGGAGTCATGGAGTCAATCAGGGACGCCTCGCATGCCGCATCAAACCAAGATGGATTTTGTTGTGTCTGTGTTCATAAGGCCCATAAGCCCACGAATCTCACGAATCCGAATCATGTCATGCCTGTCGTGACGTGCTGCGTGTGAGAACTGGGCCTTGAAATGGGCCCAATTCAGCCCAGTTCATCGAGCATTGAACATCCATTGTGCAGTGCAGTGAGGCTGTGCATTGTGTAGTTCAGCGAGTTCAGTAGCAGGAGATATTCCGCAACGAGTTGGACGACGCTGCTTCCCTTTGCGTTCATTGGAACTTTGGCAATCCGGATGACGAGTCGGCCGCATTGTCCACTGGTAACAAGAGCAAGATCAGCAAGGTGTCCAAGGCAGTGGAGAAGGAGCGCATATCCTTGCAGAATCTCACAGAGGTGTCCAGGTTGATGAACGATGGACATCGGGTGCGGATGGTGTTTGCAGGCCCTGTGAGTAACATCAAGACCGGTACGGCGATCCCACTCGTATCCGTCTTCGGCATCCAGTTCTACGTCAACCAAGTTCCTCCACCGACTCCAACCCAATTGGCTGTTGTGCCTGCCTGGATGGTTGGTACGACCAAGGTACCGACTGCCGCGACAGTGATCGCGAAGAAAACGCTGTTTCCTTACGTTCCCAGCTTAGCTGACTTGAAGTGTTAACATCAGCTTTTGTGTGCATGTGTGCCTCGGCCACGCCAGCGGTAGAGTAGACAACCAATGGACAACCAGGTGATCGACGAGCGTCTTCAGTTGTGGACGAAGAGCGATTGGAACGAGCACGTGGAGAACCTGAAGAATCTGAGGAAGAACGCGATCAAAGACAAGGAGGCTGAGTCCAAGTCCAAGGGGTCCAACGAAGTCGCTGAGATCGTTGACGACGCTGCCGATGTGGACATTCCGTGCATCGACATCAGCTTGACCGTCAGATCGATACTAGCCACAATGATGTTGTGAGCGTCCTTGTGAGTGCGAATGCGGCTGTGAGTCTACCAATGCCAATGCAATGCAGTGCAGAGCATGACTCCATGACTCCGTGACTACATGTCTCATGATATCTCATATCAATCATGAAATGAATGGGCTCATGGGACGTGCCGGACACGCATGTCCCAGGGCCGTCCCAGGTCCCGCTGCCCACAGCGCAATTAAAGAATGGGTCCCTGAGTCCATGCATCCGCGGAGTTACTGGCACAGTTCATGAGTGTCACGGTCACGATGATTATCACGGCTATCACGGCTATCACTATCACATGCGCTCACACTCACATGCGTGCTGAGTGCATGCTGTGCGTTGTGTGATGTTCTCATCAAACATGACCATGATCATGACAAACATGCCACTGGCATCTGGCCACATCGAAGTCAACATCACGTCACATGGAGGGCATGAGGTCTATCAACCAAACACCGCGTATTATCATGTTCGTTTTGCATTTTACGGTTTTACAGTGAAAATTTTACAGGCTACAACAATGCTGCACCATTATGCCGGCGCTGCTGCACCACCGCTGCCGCTGCACCCGGCGGCAGCCCCCACCTTCAGTTACAATGACTTAATCACTTGCAATTTTGGTGCCGTTCCGGTGGCTGGGCGGGTTTGGGGGGGTATTATTGTCCGTATTTTCCCTTGCGATGCGACGCAGGTCGGATTTTCATACCACGGTTTTCAGCGTGTCAGGCCGTGCGTCAGGCTGTATATGCTGCAGGCTGGAGCCAGTGTTGACCCAGCTCGATGCCTACACGACCGACGCATGCGAGTCGATGCCAGCTCTCAAGTACGTTGCCAAAGGTTTCAAACCTTTCGAGTTTGCCGAGGATTGCTCACAAAGCGTGCTGCCTGTTGCCGACTCACACATGCACGTGTGACAGTTGTAGGCCCTAAAATGAACGCCACAGCGTATTGCAGGACTTCGTGGATATCGATGACCGTCAGATCGAGCTCGGCTTCGCCGCCGCAGTGGAGGAGCGCAAGTCGGCCATGGAAAAACGCGGCCTCCAGACGGTGGTATCCGGTGCAGGTGATTCCAAGGAGGCCAAAAAGGCTGAGCGCGAAAAGCGCAAGCAACTCACAGGTGCGAAGCACCTGCTCAAGTAGTAAGTCGTCGAGTCGCCGGTGCAGGTTTAGGGTAAAGCCTAGGCTATGCTACCCAGTGCAGCGTCTGTAGAAAGCACCAGTTTACACGTGCAGACGGCATTTCTGGGTCCAACTATGGGGACGTCTAGTGACTTCTGAACCTGTAGAAACACCGGACGGCAGACTGGCACCTGAAAACACGCCGTTGTGCGCGGGGCTTGTGCAGGCAGTGTAGAACAGGGTCACATTATGCAAATAGTTTGGTATGCACTTTCAAGTTTCTTAGGTTCCCGAAAAAGTGCGACTGATGTGCATGTATGTGCAAGTCACAGTCTCACCGCAACTGCGTGCACGATCCTTGCACAGACCAGAGCCACGAAGTCTGCTGCGTCTTCCCTGTGTGCCTGGGAGCCATCCACTGCTACTCAGAATCTCATGACGAAGTCCGCCCATTCTTAGGTTCTTAGAGTTCTCGTCCTGTCATGAGGCTCGGCCACGCGTGGACCAGTGGGTTTTTTTTGGCGATGCCACTGACAGCACCAGTGGAAAAAAACAGCGAATGCACGGTTTGCGTGTCTGCAACACAGATTTTGGAGATCTGTATTTTATGCTACTTTAGAGACTTTATGGCATCAGCCCGGTACTAGCCCATCATTGATAGCTTTTTTGTACGCCCCGTAACCCCCGGAGCGGGCGCCAGGAGGCGGGGGTTCCGCAGCCTCCTGGCGCCAATCCTGGGGTCGCCCCCACAGCTAAATTTGCACGTCACGACCCTAAACCCTAAACCCTAATCCTAACCCACCCGAAAATGTGAGCCGGTTTCATCCCAGCGACTCGGGTGTGTCGGGGCACTAGTAGATAATCTGAGGGCGGCCTAAATAATTACCTATACTCTTTTGGGGGTTGCTTATTATGATTATAGTATAATGGAGCTTAAAGCCCTATTCTAATTATTAAGGTCCCCAGTGCACTTATAGTGTGCGTTCGCCAAGGCCCTATTGCTTCTGCAGGCCCCCTAAACTAAACCTTCAAAAAACTCAAACAAACGGGGGCATCCCATACTTCCCCCGTTTGATCAGTTCTTTCAAAGGGCAATCCAGAAATCTTAGACTTTCCCGAACGTAGACCCAGGGGTGTGGGGATTTGTTTCTGAGGACGCCCGTATGCCGAGTCTCAGGGGGCTAGAGCCAAGCAAGCTGAAAAATGTAGGGGCCGTATTCATTAGACTAGGTGGGGGTATACGATATACTATGGTTATAAAAAGGGAACCCGCCCAAGCAGTATTGGTAATTATTTCGACCCCTATGTTGGCCGGGCTTAGGGTTTAGGGTGCAGAGTTTAGAGTGTATACTAAGGAAATATCTATATAGGGACTATAAAGGGATACTAACCCTAAACCCTAAACCCTAAACCCCTGTTGCTGGTACGAGGCCCCTGACGGGTGCCTGGGCCGGCGGCCAGACATTCCGGACAGCGGCGCGCCTCGCCGAAGGCATCATCAATGAGGACGCAGCTGACACGACGGTTTAGGGTTTAGGGTTTAGGGTTTAGGGGTTTAGGGTTTAGGGATTTTTTTTCATCCCGAAACCCTAAGCCCTGGAAGGCATCATCAATGAGGACAGGTCGTGGGTTGCGGATACTTTTCCATCCCGGAAACCCTAAGCCCTCAGCCCTCAAAGCGCGAAACCCACGAAAAATGCTATGGATTTGGTCGAAGTTTTGGGCTTAAAGGTTCTCAGTTTAGGGTAGCGAGTCCAGGGCTTTGAGGTTGTAATTCGAGGAGTGGTTTCGAGAGGGCTGCTGCCGGCTCTTTCCTGTCCTTTCCAAAACTTGGGGCCTTCATCCAGGGGCCTACATAATTGTCAATACTATTTGGGGGGGGGGGGGGNNGGGCCCCAAAGACCCTATTCTAATGACTAAGGCCCCTATATCAGGGCTTCGTGTTTTTGTCCCTAGACCCTAAACCCTAAACTTGCTGATGTTGGTGGGGTTTCCGACATTACGCATATGGACTTGGGAAGATGCCGGTTTGCCGGATCCAAAACCCAGAGACTCCAATACCCCTTAATTAAGGAATATACCTTAAATCATACCCCTATATACCTTAAATCACATTAGGGTTCCTACTATGATTTAAGGTACAATCCTTAATTAAGGGGTATTGGAGAACCTGGGAACTTAGTCTATGTAGGTCTTCAGGCCGGGCTGGCGGTTAAATGAAGGCGGGTTCAGGTGTAAGGCCGCTCTTTTGGGGTTTAGGGTTTTGGGTGTAGGGTTTTGGGTTTGGGGTTTAGGGTTTTGGGTTTAGGGTTTTGGGTTTTCGGGTTTAGGGTGCCTTGGGTTTTGAGTTTAGGGGTTTAGGCTTCAGGGTTTAGGGTAGTTTTCCTCGCTTGGGGGTGGGGGGGGGGGGTGCTTCAGAAAAGATCCTCACATCGAGGGTGAATACTAGGCCCTCTTACTGTCTGTCCTAAACTCTAAACCCTAAACCCTAAACCTTAAAACCCTGGGCATCATGTAGGAATTGACTTCCAGCGACTTCCAGTCCCGAAACTGTAATGTAGGGGCCTTAATAATTACCTATACTATTTTGGGGGTTCCTTATTCTGATTCTAGTACAATATACCCCAAACCCTATTCTAATTGTTAAGGCCTCTACACTAGACTTACGCCCTCCACCCTGCGGAAACCCCTTCTGCAAACCCAAGTCTCGACATGGGTAGTTGTCCAAAGCAGGGTCCGTTTTAGGGTCCTTTTTCATAAGGGTGCCATACTATCGTCGGGACCCTAACTTAGATAACTGCATAAGCCCCTTCAAGCCCGCAAAGCGCAAGCTCTGATCCCTGACTCCCATTGGTGGTAGGTCCAGTCTAGGACATTTTCAGGTGAGTAGTTACCGTTATAGGAGCCTTATAGATGGTCTATACCTTATAAGAAGCCTTTTAGAAGCCCTGGTGCGTGGCTTTGGTACGTTTTGGGGCTTAGGGTTGAGGGTTTAGGGTTCAACCCGAAATACTTGAAACATCCGAAAAGCAGCCTAAGCACCCGAATCTTCCCCAACAACCTAAGCACCCCAACCTTAAACTGCTGAACCTCCTTAAAAACAAAACACTCTGGGCGCCCTGGACACCCCAAACATGCTAAGAACTCTAAACCCCTTAAATCCTTAAGTTACCCAGACCCTCCATCAACCCTCTATTCGGCCCTAAGTAGCCATTACTTGGGACCATATGCCCCTATTTGGAGGGTCCTGGCAAGTTCCTAAACCGTAAACCCTAGACCCTAAACCCGACACCCTCAACCCTAACCGCGGGGTTACAAGGAGGGTCCTAGCAAGTTCGAGGGACCGGTTCTCTGTCGGGATCTCCTTACAAGGTAACTAGTTACCAATACCAATTTTTTTTTTTTT
>CAJNDV010016313.1:0-10056 GCA_905221635.1 Symbiodinium sp. CCMP2456 | reverse complement strand
CGCTTTGAGCCCTGCCATATTCGAGTGGCAGCGGAGCCCGGTGTGCGATCCAGGGGAAAACGGTGACGGTGGCTTTCCTGAGTGCGATTCAGGAGTTTCTGAGGGGCTTCGGCGGAAGCGTTGCTGTGTGTCATCGCAGTGTTCCTTGTGTTGCCGTTCGGCAAGTTTGTGGCGAACGCGGCTTGAGCCGCTCGCGTGTGACCTCAGGGCTGTGACATGTCGCGGTCGTACTATGACAACCTGGGTGAGGCCCAGGATTTGGATGAGGCCTGCAATGGGGCCGAGGACTCAGAGGAGTCCACTTGTTTCGATACCCCGCCCATAGAGAATGTCGGGCGGTGGCGTCGATCGGGGCTGCGGCGACCAGGCACGGGTGGCTGGTCTTCCGGAGGAGACAGGAGTGGGGAGAGTGCTCCTGGTGAGTTTTTTCCGCGAGAGCAACGACCGCGACGAGTTTTTTGGGATGGATGGTCAGAAGATGGGAAGTGGATGGGTCGAGAAGGAGGAGATCTTCGTGATGATCAGGCCCGTCCTTCCCAGGGCCATGGAACGGCTTGGGTCTCGGACGACCAAGCCTGCGAAAACTGGAGCTGGAGGACGGGACCTTCGGCTTCCACGAGCTCGGGCACATCCTCCTGGCAAGGTCGAGATGAGAACTGGAGCTGGAGGGACGGCAGCGATGCTGGGTCCTCCTACTGGGGCGAAGTGAACGAGACCAATGCAGTGTGGGAGGAGAAGAGCGTGCACGGCTATGTGACCGAGACGGAGGACTCCAAGGGCAAGGTGAAGGTCGCTGGGGCTGGAGCAGAGAATGGGGAGTACAAGCCCGCTGGGAAGGTCAGTGGCTCGTACCCTCCGGTCTTCCGGGCCAAACCCCAGGAGTCCTACATCGAGTGGAAGCGCTCGGTGGAGTTCTGGGTGGGAAGCGAGGCAGGACAATTGCCTCCAGCCTTAATCGGGCCACGGATGATGGTGCAACTTAAAGATCGAGCGGCCCAACTCGTGAAACATTTGACTCTGGAAGATGTCAACTACCCCGGCGGCATGCAGAAAATCTTTGGTGTGCTGGAGGCCTCTCCGATCATCAAGCAGGTGGAGAGGCATCGCATCGATGAGCATCGGCGCCGCTTAATGCAACTTAGCCGTGCTGCGGGGGAGTCCATGGAGTCATACATCACGAGGGCAAGCGTGTATCGGTCGCACCTCTTGAGCATCGATGCTACGCTGGCGATGGGCGAGGCCTTTTATGTTGGGCACCTCCTTGACCATGCGAAGTTGACGAGGAGGGACAAGGCCATGATAAAGACCAAGGCCGTCCACATCGGTGATGAGGCGGCGGTGACGGGCGCGATGATGGACCTGGCTTCGGAGCTGGATGGCGAGCCGGGGTTCCCGATTGGCTTTTCTGAGCCGAACCAGGCTCGGAACGGTGAAGAGTGGTTGCTTCAACGAGGTGAGGCGAGGAACCCGCGGCCCGTCACCGGACAGCCGGGTTCGCGAGCTGCCCGAGGTGTCTTTGCGGCCAATGCAGAAGTTGCCCAAGGCGGTGAGGAGAGCTACTTTGGTCACGAGGACGGCGAGGACTCCCTGGAGGACACCGAGCTGCCGCCCGAGGTCCTCACTCTGGAGAATGAAGCCTTCGGGACTCATTTTAAGGCGAGGCAGAAGATTGCCGAGGTCAAGAAGTTGCGCCAATATTATCGGCGACCCGAGGCCAGCGAGGACCGCAAGAAGCTGATTCAGGAAAAGATGAAGACGCATCCCTGTCATGCTTGCGGGCAGCTTGGACACTGGTCGAGGGAATGCCCCTCCCCAGGACCGAGAGCGCAGGCTGTCCTCGCTGCGAAGTCACGGCCTTTGCCAGCAGTTCCGGAGGAGACCGCCACAGCCGGTGCCGAATGGGCTTTGCTGGCTTCCTTGTGCTCCGACCCAAAGGTGGCCGATGATGTGATTCAGCGAGCTTCCGAGCCCGGTGCGAGATATATGACGCATGCCACGTTAGCCACAGTGAGTGCAGTCTTGAATGAGGTGTGTTGGTCGCTGTCTGAGCTTGTGTACAAGGTCATTCTCGATATCGGGTGCATGCGGTCGGTGGCGGGTGTAAACTGGGCAAACATGTTGGTGGCCAGGTGGAAGAAAGAAGGTCGGTGGCTCAGGGTCGATCCAGAGCGAGAGGTGTTCAAGTTCGGGGACGGTGAGGTGCTCGAGAGTCGGTACAGAGTGTCCTTCCTTGGGAGTTTCGGTGGGAAGCCGGTGGTGTATGGCTTCAGTATCGTCGATGGGGTATGTCCTCCTCTTTTCTCACGAGCTGGCTGCACACAGATTGGGGCGGTGATTGACTGTGAGCATCATGCAGTGTCGGCTAGGCGAGTCGGTGTTCGGTCTTATGGTCTGGGAGTGGATAGCGGTCACTACACCATGCCTGTGGATGAGTGCGAAGATGTGCAGCATGCCCTCCCCGACGACTTCAAGTTGCCTGCCGGTTGTGACATCATGCCTGTGGCCGCCTCAGTTTTGAAGCTCGAGCAGCCCACGCGCCATGAGCGCCAGGATCGCCCTTGCGAAGCACATGGAAGCTGCTGCGACTCCGGCATGCAAGCTTTGCAAGGGGCCCCACCGGACGAAGGATTGCCCGAACATTCTGGACTCGGACGACGAGGGCTTCTCCAAGGTCTCCACCCAGAGCGAGATGGCGGTGGACGCGGAGGAGGCCGATCGGATGGCCCGCAAGAAGCCGCAGCCACGGCGCATGCTGGAACCGAAGGCGGCGGCCACGAGCTCCGGGGAACAGGTGATCCCCGAGTTGGCCTCGGCGCTGACTCCCGAGGAGGTCCAGTTCTTGAACAAGAGGCGCAGCAAGGCCGCGGCGGCGAAGTCGAGGGCGGAGACCAAGAAAGCTCTCACCGGGGAGCAAGCGGACTATCCTTCTCTGAGCCACGTGTGGGCCAACGAGGTCTGCCTCAATCTGGCCTGCTCTGTCCGAAGCCGGATGCGCACCTTTCTGTGGAAGAAGTTTGTGTGGCAGCTGAGGGTCAAAGCTGCCATCGAGCGCGAGCAGAGCAAGAGGTGGAAGAGGAACCCACGGTGGCTTGCCATGTTGACCGGCCGAGAAGTTGCAGCCTTGTGGGGCCACCTGGGGTCCATGAGGCAAAAGATCAACTCGCCGACGGTGTGGCATCTGATGTGAAGGTCGACTTGAGTCCCCCGAAGAGGCCGAGTCGGGGGTTGACCCAGAAGCTTAAGGCGGGTGTGACGGCAGGGAAGCAGGTGATCCAGCAGCTCTCCGACCTCGCGTCACAGAATGGCTCCTGGGTCCTCCTTGAGGTGTTTGCGGGCGGCGCGACGTTGACTCAGGTGGCCGGGGGCCAGGGCAGTTGGCGGGCTCTGGCGGCAGTGGATATCGCTGGTGGCTGGGATCTCAGCTGCCGTGAGACAGCCAAGAAGCTGCTGGCCCTGATCGACCACGAGCGCCCGGACTTGGTCACGTTGGCTCCTCCGTGTGGCCCTCCCCTCGAACCAGACGTAGTCGAACCTCTCACCCATGAGGGAGTTCTCGGCCAAGTGCTGCCGGAGGTGCTCCTCGGGCATTGAAGAGTTCGTCACCGCCAGAGTCTCCCAGCCGCGGTTGTCCGAGGTAGGTTCGGTCAAACACCAGGCCACAGGTGAGGTTTCCCCCGGGGGCCCCCGCAAACAACTCTCAGCGGCCTGCAAAACATGATTGCAAAACCCCTCGGTCCAGCGGGCTGCAACCAAGGATCGCCGAATCCATTCACCATCCACTCGACAGGCTCCTTCGACACGTTGATGTCCGAGAGGTCCGTGGGTGCACCAGGAACGCCGGCTCAGTCCGCGCGCGAAGTTTGGATCATTCACCTCGAGCACCACTCGCTTCAGCAACGGCCGTCCTGTCTCCAAGTCCCGAAGATCAAAAGCGCAATGATCCAAGTAGACCCGGACCACCTCCGGACGGCCCCCCAACATGGAAAGCTGAAGCGCGGCTGAGTTCACTGGCTGCTCCAACATCACCAGCCTCTTCCCAACTGACTGTCGATCCCAGATCTCCCGGACGAGCCGCCATAGCGGGAGGTGCTGGCGACGCCACTCCCACAACGCGTCCTTGTCCTTGACCACCTCCTCCTGGTTGCACCATTGGTGGCGCACCTACATGTGACTCTTGGACATTTGTCAAATGACAGGTTGATACGGATGTTGTCACTGAGTGGAGCCCGAGATGAGGTTGTCATGTTGGCACGCAACTTGAGGTGCCAGATCTGCTGCATGGTGCGCCCTCCTCAAGCAACGCCTCAAGTCGCCTACTCCAAGCCGAAGCAGTTCAACGAGCGGCTTTCCGGCGACTCTTTCTACGTCTGGGATGCAGAGGGAAAGAAGTACGGGGTCACCCACTTCATTGACGGCCTTACGGACTACCACGTGGGCGACCTCACGGACAATCCCGACTCTGGGTTCTCGAGAGAGGTGCTCCAAGATCTTTGGTACGGGGTGTTTGGCCCCCCGGACCTCCTCATCACGGACGGTGGCCCAGAGTTCGCTGGGAATGTTCAAGCTGTGAACGAACTGTTCGGGACAGTACATGAGATTGTCCCGGAGGGTGCAAAGTGGCGCATGGGGCAAGCTGAGCGACACGGGGCCATTGTGAAGTTGATGATGATGAAGACGGTCAAGGCCATGAACCTCAAAGGCCTCTCCCAGATGCGCTTGGCTGCCCTCGCAGCGTTCTCGGCGAAGAATCGCCTGTGCAATAAAGGTGGCGTAAGTCCTCTTC
This sequence comes from Symbiodinium sp. CCMP2456, assembly GCA_905221635.1. Lineage (NCBI taxonomy): Eukaryota > Dinophyceae > Suessiales > Symbiodiniaceae > Symbiodinium > Symbiodinium sp. CCMP2456. Next base: position 5,273 of record CAJNDV010016313.1, on the reverse strand, counting down.
AGGCCGTCACTGGCCGGTGCAACGTGATTCCCGGCTCCCTGATGTCCCAAATCTCCTCGGGGCACGTGCGGTTCAAGTGCAACCAGGAGCTGTGCAGCAATGAGGCCCTCGCCCATGCCGAGCGGATTCGTCATGCGGCGATTGAGTCGTTCCATTGGATCGATGCCCATGAAGCCTTGAGGCGAGCTTTGTCTTCTCGATCACGGCCTCCGGCCTTGGAGGGACTACGGGAAGGAGCCGTCGTCTATGTTTACGATCCTCCGGCTTCCCGGAAAGGACAAGCCCGTCGACTGCAAGATCAGGTTTCATGGCAAGGCCCGGGGGTGATTGTGTGTGTTGAACGGGACCGCCCGGTGCCGGCTCGGATCTGGGTGCGAATCAGAGGGCGGGTGAAGGCCTTTCCCCTTGAGAAGCTGCGCTTGGCTACCCCAGATGAGATGACCGGCTCGCAGTTTATCAACAAAGCCCTCGAGGATGTTGAGAAAGAGCTCCAGGGCGGGAACATCACGGTGGATGGTTCCCCCATGACCGAGGCCGTTGATGGTGTTGAGCAAGGAGCAGGGGCTGGGCCATCGACGAGGAGGGCAGAGGCATCCTCGTCGTCGTCCTCATCGTCGAGTGATGATGAAGGCGAGCCGGATCCCATGCAGGAGGAGAAGGAGAAGCTTCTCGACGACACGCCGTTTTGCATCCGACAACACCACCTGAGAAAGGCCGAGGATGCAACTCTACCAACGGACCCTCATGAGCTGGACTTCGCGAAGAAGCGAAAGTTTGTTCGAGAAGCTGTCCAAACAGCTGGAACCCCCAACGGAGCTTCAGGAGGCGGGGATCCGGGACCACCTTACGAAGGCTTACCACAAGTTCAAGTCGGTGAAGCGAGCTATCCTGCAGAAGCCTAAGAAGGCTGGTGGCCGTTCCCGTGGAGCACGTCCGCGGGTGGTGGCCGCCGTGGAAAATGCCGGGGTCTCGGAGGTGATGATGTCCGAGGAAGTGGAGCTCTCCCCCATGCTGTTCAAGCCGGGCGAGTACGAGGCAATGGTCCAGGACACCCTCGGGCAATGGACATTGTGGTCCAACCCTTCCCCTCATGCCGGTGATGGCAAGCTGTTGGAGGTTGCCGCTGCTTTGCACGCCGTGGACAAGGACGGCGTGACTGAGGTGGTGACAGGCAAGGCCAGGGTCGAGTACAAGTGGAGTGCACTCGGTGACGATTGGAAGCAGGCCTACGTGGAGCCGCTGAAGAAGGCCCTGCAAGTCTACTTGGACCACGACGGGATCCGTGGCGTTCCGAGTGGCACCGTCGTTGACCCGGCTCGTGTCTTGGGCTCGCGCTTTGTGCTCACCAACAAAGGTGAGTCCACACTGGATAAGGCCGAGTTGAAGGCCAGGTGGATCATTGGGGGACACCGTGATCCGGACGCTGGGCTCTACGCTACGAGCTCGCCGACGGCATCGACCTTGGGTCACAACCTCCTGAACTTTGTCGCGGTGCAGAACAAGTGGGAGGTGCATTTTGAAGACGTTTCGGCCGCCTTCTTGCAGGGGAAGGAGCTACCGCGCACCGAGAAGATCTACGCCAGGATCCCCAAGGGTTACCCTCCTGAGGTTGTTGAGTTCTTGGTCAAGGCCTTGGGTGGCAACGTCCGGGACGATATGGTCGAAATCACTAAGGGTGGTTTCGGACTACCCGAGAGCCCTCGTTTGTGGTACCTGGCGTACAAGGAGATCCTGCTCGAGCTGGGGCTTCACGAGCTCCGACTGGCTCCCGGACTGTTCCGTGCCTTCACGTCTGCCGGGAGCATTCGAGCCATGGCCAGCATACATGTCGATGACACTAGGTATGCTGGGGACGAGACCAGTGCGGTCATTTGGGAGCAGCTACACAAGCGGCTCAAGTTTGGCTCGGTGCGGAAGGCCACAGAAGGCTGGCAAAAGTTTTGCGGGCGATGGGAGCGACAGGATCCTACCACTCTGGAGATGGAGATCAGCATGCAGGGCTACATCGATGGCGTCCCCACCGTGAAACAGCGGGACACTGCAGAAGGGACGACGTCCTCTACTACCTCGAGTTCCTCCGGCACTACCACTACCTCGGGGTCATCTGGGACGTCAGGATTGTCCTCTACCACATCGAGTTCCAGCGGCACTACCACTACCTCGGGGTCCCATGTCCCAGTGGACAATGGTTTGGATACAGATCCAATCTCGTACGTGCACGAGGTGGTCCATGGTGATCAGTCGTTGACGCCTTTGACCGATGGCGAGAAGAAGCTCATCAGCTCGGTGGTTGGTCAGTTGAACTGGGCTGCTCGCCAGGGTCGTTTTGATCTCTGCTTTGGTGCCTCGCTGATTCAGCAGCTTGCCGGTCAAGGACGTGCCGAGGCGCTGAAGTGGGTAAACACTGTGGTACGCAGGGCAAGGGAGCCTCTGCAACTGAAAGTTCCGTGTCTAGGGTGCCCTTTGTCGGAGATGGTGATCCTGGCAGTGAGCGACGCTGCCTATGGCGCCATGCCAAACGGCTCTAGCCAAGGAGGCACGATGGTGATGGTGGCCAATCCCAACGTGCTCGAGGGCGAGGCTCCCGTGTGCATCCTGGAGGCGATCAGCTCGAAGATCCAGCGGGTGGTGCGATGCTCAATGTCGGCCGAGGTTTCTTCCCTGGCGACGGCCTTTGAACACGGAGACTACGTGCGGGCCGTGTTCGTGGAGTTGGTTCACCCGCGGTTCGAGCTCAAGCGCTGGAAGGTGTGCGTTGCACCATGGCAGCACATCTTAGTCACCGATGCCCGGACCGGCTATGATGCAGTGAATTCCGAGACTCTTCCCACGGACCGCAAGATAGCGATCGACGTTGGTGTTCTTCGTCAAGGCTTGGTGGAAGAGGGGAACGGCTGCAAGGTCCGCTGGGTTCCAGGCAGTCAGATGCCAGGTGACGGCCTGACCAAGTGGCACCACAACGGTGTTTTGACTACGGTGATGTCCTCTGGGCTATGGTCTCTACGCGACACAGCTGAGGCTCAGGAGTTGCGAAAGGTGGCTGCCGCAAAGCGGGCAGCATGGCGTCGTAGTGCCAAGGCCACCGACTCATGAGGACCAGGGGGGTTTCGTGTGAAAACACACCTCATGATGTCGGCACTTCCTATCATTTCTCGGCACACGCCTGTCTGAAAGCACCTGACCGAAGCCGTACAAGGCCCTGAGGTTCGCGAGTGAAAAGTCGGGTTGGAGGCCCGTTGCTGTGCGCTTTGAGCCCTGCCATATTCGAGTCTAACCCCTTTAAGACCCCAAAGCCCAGGCCCTGCCGAAGCCCGCGCCATTGCCTTGTTAGGCCGAGTCCAAGCCCTCGGATGCCCCACGAAAAGCCTAAACCCTAAACCCTAAACCGAATGAACCTCTGGCCTTTCACCTCAGACCCTAGAGGTAACTAGGGTTTAGGGTTCAGGGTTTAGGGTTTAGGGTCCGTGCACCCTAGAGGTAATTTGGGTTTAGGGTCCAGATGCAAAAAATGGTTTAGGTCAGAGTTTAGGGTTTAGGGTCCGTAAACCAGAGAGGTAATTTGGGTTGGGGTTTGGGTTTAGGTTTAGGGTTCATAGTGTTTAGGGTCCGTAAACACGAAAACGCTCTTCAAATCAAACCCCGAGCATCAGGACCCTAAACCTAAAGTCTAGAAAAATCCTACACCCTGAACAATCCGGAACTAGGGATGTTGGCACCGCAGACAGGCTTCCCTTCTTGAGCTACGAATGTGCAAGCGCTGACTTCACGGACACCGCTGCCTTCCCGGTTTCCCGGCACCTGTAGGAACCGGGTTTAGGACTGGGTTTAGGGTTTAGGGTTTAGGGGATGAGCGGCTTGGAACTAGAACTGTTTTTGGCTTCCGAATTGGGGTAGGGTGATGTCTGACTAGAGGTTTGCTGATCAGGTTCCTACACTACTTCAGCCGACGACGTCAACCCTGAACAAGTTTGGCGGATCTAGCCTCATTGTGTACCCAGAGACTCCAAAACCCCTTAATTAAGGAATATACCTTAAACCTATAATAGGATCCCTAATAAGATCTAAGGTATATTCCTTAATTAAGGGGTATTGGAGTCTCTGGGTAGGGCTTTGTGGCATCAGGTTGGGGTTTCGGGGTTTTCTGGCTGGGTTATGACGATGAACCAAACTTTAAACCCCAACATCCCAAATCGTAGACCCTACTACAGGGACTGTCGTGTGACTGTTAAACAGGGCCTTTCAAAAACCCTATCAACCCATATATATATATATATGTATATATATATATATATATGCCGCACGGAAATTCTGACAAGTGGGCTACCAACAAGCAATCCTTCAAAGGGCAATACACACATGTTAATGGGTTATAGGGCTTTGGGGTTCAGGGTTTGGGGTAAGCTTGTTCTGTTCTGGTTTAGGGCGTAGGGCTTGGACTTATAACCTTACTTACTAAGTCCCATGATCCTCCAAGTAATGACACCCCAAACAAAGCTCTTTGACAATCTGAACATTTGTGGATCCAAGAAAAAACCCTACGGTGTCAGTACAAAACTGTACCCTGAACTGCATATCCAATGCAGCCGTAACAAAATCCCCAAAGCCCCAGGTTAGCATCAGCAAGCCGTAAGTACCGTAAGATAAGTTCCTAGCAAAGCCCTCATATAACGTTAAGCCCTAAACCGTAAACCCGAATCCCTAAACCCTAAACCTGATCTGGCAGTAGTCCCTACACCCTAAACCCTGAACCCTAAAAGCCCTAAGCCCTAAGCCATGCAAGAAGGACTTAAGCCTAAACCCTAAACCCAAACGTCGGTCAGAGGCTCTCGCACGGATGGGCACCGTGACGAGCCCTGTTGTCAAGGCTCGCCGACCTGGAGTATGGGGGTTTAGGGTTTAGGGCTGATTAAGAAGCCCCAAACCCTCAAGTTTGAGGTTTAGGACAGAAAAACAAAAGCAAGACTTGAACCGTTTTGGCCAAATTTAAATTTATGTTCAGGTGCCCGCAGCCTCGTTGTAGCCGTCGTCGTCGTGGTAGTGGTAGTGGTAGTGGTAGTGGTAGTGGTAGTGGTAGTGGTAGTGGTACTGGTAGTGCTAGTGCTAGTGCTAGTGCTAGTGCTAGTGCTAGTGCTAGTGCTAGTGGTAGTGGTAGTGGTAGTGGCATTGGTAGTGGTAGTGGTAGTGGTAGCGGTAGTGGCATTGGTAGTGGTAGTGGTAGTGGTATTGGTAGTGGCAGTGGTAGTGGTAGTGGTAGTGGTAGTAGCAGTGGTAAT
>CAJNDV010016302.1:49153-66255 GCA_905221635.1 Symbiodinium sp. CCMP2456 | reverse complement strand
AGGGTTCATGATATAAATCCTGCATTACCCATAATGAGGAATATGACATAATTCCCCTAGTTTAGGGTCCTGAAGGTGGGGCAGGGTTTATACCAGCAACCGTACGTTAGGTTCGCCTTCGAGTTTCTACTATACAATTATATTGAAGAGAACCCATAATGAAAGCGGGAAAGGGCGGTGTTTCTACTATTCAATTACAATGCAGAGACCCCATAATGAAAGCGGGAAAGGGTACAACTGGGGCTCATATACTGCGTCATAAAGCTTGCACGTGCAAGGTTGAGGGCTTAGGGTTTAGGGTTTAGGGTTTAGGGTTATTATACGACAAAGCGAGTTTTCACAACTTGGAGCAATCCGGAGAAGAAAGCCGAGGAAGTCAGTCTGGGGCAGTCACCAACCATTCGTGGCCAGTGCAAGAGAGTGTCCTAAAGACTAGCTCTAAGGGTCCATGTACCAGGACAGTATGTACTTTGGCCCAAGGAGTCGCTGTCGTAAACAGAAATTGGGGCACATGAACCCTAAACCCTAAACCCTAAACCCTAAACCCTAAACCCCAAACCGCATGAACCCGTAGTACTTAGGGCAGAGTAGGATTTGTGGAAGACCGTCGCCCGAGAAACCCGCCGGATATTTGTGGAGCCAAAGAGTTGCTGTCAGCTTCATCGGTTAGATGATGGTTTAGGGTTTAGGGTTTAGGGGTTTAGGGTTTAGGGTTTAGGGTTTAGGGTTTAGGGTTTAGGGTTGAGGGTTTAGAAGGACGGTTGACGATTTGCTAAAGGCAGGCGTCGGTACACCACCCAAGCGAGGATGTAGAGATAGCTAGGCAGGATTAAGATTTCACAGTGCGGCAGTCAATAGAAAAAGTAGCTGACGTAGTAACATAGGTGTTCTACAAACCGACGCGATGGTCAGTCATCATATTCTGCTTTGACAAGAATTCTAGCCGCGACATTCCCACGATCTTGCACATACCCCCAACTCGAGGAATAATTCTCCGTTGAGATCGACTCCTGCTTCGGGCATGGTTCCAGTGATAGCAGCCAAATGACAGAAGCAATTGAACTACTTCCGTTGACAAAACCTGCACCTTCCGTTGTGGCAGGACAGTGCTAAGTGGCCTTGCGGGTAAAAGTTAGCAAAATATCAATCGGACATCAACCCGTAATAGCCCGTAATCAAACTACTAGCATGTGTCCTGTCCAGCATAAACCACCTGTCTAGACATTTTTCGAGAAGCCAACCCTAGCCCCACCAGCCCCTAAACCGTAAACCCTACACTCTAAACCTTTGGGTTTAGGGTTTAGGGGTTTAGGGTTTAGGGGTTCAGGGTTTAGGGTTTAGGGTTTACTTCAATGTCAAGCGAGACGCATCCAAAGCTTTTGCGCTGCCACGTAGCCTGGCAGCCCCTGGCAGGGTCTAGGATTGGTAGTTAATTATCACACTCAACGATGTGAAGCACGGCGGTGGAGACACCTCGCTTAATAAACCCACTATCCAGAACCGAAGCCCCTCACGTTTACTAAACCCTTGAACCCCCAACCTACCTGGACCCTACTCCCTTTTTCGGGTTCCTTATTATGATTTCTTTTTATAAGTTCTTTATAAGGTAGGTTATTTGGGGCTAAGGCTGAGGTAAAGCCTGTCGAATGCGGCCAGGCTGGTGCAAAAGCAAACCCCAAAACTTACCTTTTCTGAACAGCTAGCAAAGTTTCAAGAGGGCATAATCCCCTGATAGTCCCTATAATGTGGGGTTTAGGGTTTATGGGTTTAGGGTTTAGTGTTTAGGGTTTAGGGTTTAGGGACTAATAATTCCTATTACGTATAGTATACTAGCCCCCGGCGAGGGCGCACTTTCTTGCTCTTGCTATCTCGACCGCTCTAGGTGTCTAGCTACTTAATGTAGAGGCCTCAATAATTAGAATAGGGTTTTGGGGTACATTATACTACAAGCATACTAACGAACGCCCAAAATAATTTTAGGCTTCTACATAACCTTGTCGTTTCTGTGCCCAATCTGTCGTGCTTAATGCGCTAGGGCTACCAGACACAGCTGGGTGGAGCCGGGTTGGGCTTGAACTTTTCCACCGCAAAAACTCTGAGGGTCCATGTACCCAAACAGTATATACTTTGGCCCCAAAGTACCCAAAGAGGGACTACGTTAAGTGCCTAAGTATATACTATTTGGGCACATTGACCCTTTGGCAAAAGCAGTAAGAGCGGGTGAGTTGCATTTACCGCATGCTATCCGCAGACCGTACAATTGTGAAGGCAGAAGCACGAATGAGCAAAGCAGAAGGAAAGCAAAACAACGGAAACCAAGGAGCACCTCAGAAGGGCCGCGCTGAGCTCCGATCGTGCAGTTGGAGCGAGTCGAAACGCGACATTATCAAGAACTACGTAGCAGCAGAAGCGAACAGGGAGTGGGCATGAAATTTATGTTTGCGGCGGTAGTGCAGTCAAGAGAAGGGCCTTGGGAGATGTGTCTTTGTTGCAGGCAGGTCGCCTGTCGAAAAGAGTATGTCAACAACACATCACAGCTACGCGGATTGTGCCGCCCTGACGCACGCATGGTGGCGGACGAATTTCGGCCAGGTCGTTCAACTGATCCACAGTCCTTTGCACTATCGATAGATAATAGGCGTTGCGGCGGAGGTGCGACGGCTTCGCAGACAGACTGCCCAGAGCGGACTTGCTCGAGTTCGGGCCTGCCTACTTTGCTAGGGTCTGCATGCTTCGTCCTGCCACGGATAACATAACTAGCGGCTTTAATATTTAGAATGGGGTTTTGGAATTATAATACGGCACCCCCCAAAAATAGTATATCTGCGGAATCTGCGATGGACTTCAGTGCCAAGAATGGCGCGTCCCAAAAATGCAAGGTGAAACAAGGCCTCCGCTAGCCCGGCCGTTTTGGCCACGGGCGATTTAGCCAGAATTCCCCGGCTTCCTGTCGAGGGCCTTCAACTGTAGCACTTGCAATCCAGTCTTGGACCCAATCGACAACGTGCTGTTCGGGGCGGAACCTAGGCTTAAGCTGACACAAAAGAGCATCCTCATCATCCGGAGACGGGAGTGACTCTGTCCAAGTCGGCAAGCGCGGCAGGAACACAAACAGCGGAGGCTGTGCAGCCCTGTAAGCTCCCCATGTCCCTTTACGAACAAGCTGAGAGCAACGTTTGTCTTCAGCTTCACATTGCTGGATCTGCTCGAAAGTCATGGGGGCGATGACCTCTGCAATCCTAGAAAGACAGCCATGCGACTGTTTCAAGTGGTTCTGGACACGCGTGACGCTGTGGAACCACTTGTGGCAAGCAAAGCAAAAGGGAGCAAATACAAAGTGTCGCACAGGGCTGAAGACACGATGCGCACGGGCTGCATGTGCAGCAAGGTGCCGGCGCAGCCTGAACCTGGCGGCGCACTCTGTGCATTGAAACGGCAGATGGGCCCCCTGGGAGTCGGTAGCAGACATGGGAGGACCTGGCTCCTGGGAGGGGCCATCCTTTGCACGGGACCAGCAAAGCAAGTCCTGAGCGAAGGCAGCATCTGCCTTTTTGACTTTAGCAAGCCACCAATTGGGCTCCTCTTGAAGGGATTCAACCAGCCTGAGAACGGCAGACTCCCCAGTCCCTAGGACACCCACATCAACTGCAGCAGCACGAACAGCCTTGATGTCAAGCTGGAACTGGCCAAGCCAGGACTGACATGGAGAGTCAGCCCAGTGCACTCTGAGGAGATACAAGAGGGCTGAGGGGCCCTGCATCAACAGACGGCGGAAATAGGCCGCTCTGGCTTTAGCAAGCGCAAGAAGCGGCGAGGTCGCGGCTGCGACGTGCAGGACTTGGTAGCTATGAGGAGCATTCTCAACCCCCTTCCACCGACATAAGGCGCGCCATATGCGGACATAAGCGCGGCACCAGGCCCTCCGGTGTACACCTGCTTGTAGAAGCAAGGAGCAGGAGGAGAACACGAATTTGGAAACAACCAGAGCCCTGAGCAGCAGGCGCCTGGTCTGGAGTGGAATATCCGAATTGGAAAAGAGCCTGCGTCGAAGAGGTATTAGAGTGGCCTGAGCCTTGGACAATCTGAACGCAATTTCAGGCCCAGGCCGTGCATTAGCGACAGCGATTGTGCCCAAGTGGCGATATGAATCCACAACCGGAAGAAAGAAACTCCTCTGAAGAATCGCATCCCAGATGTGGAGACCAAGCTGACCGTCCGGATCGGCAGTCAGATACTGGTTGGGGGCACGGCTACTGGCGCTACAGAAGAGCACTGCAGATTTATCAACGGCAAACGTCAACTGCATGCCGTGCGCTGTCGCCCTCGTGGCCAAAAGGCTGGTGGCCCGTTGAACCTGCTCACAGAGGGCGACCACATCAAGTGCCGACTGTAAGTGTGCGAAATCGTCGGCCCAGGCCATGCACCCAATTTCCTGACAGGCATGTCCAAAAATAGTTGTCGCCCCACAAGCGGCTTGCGGGACATGCGTCGCCAACCCTGCGTCAGCTAAGGCTCGTTCGGAGCTTTTGACATAAGCTGAGAAGAGGAACCCGAACAATAGGTCGGCAAGAGGATCTCCTGGTCGAGTTCCTTTATAAGTTACAAGAAGTGGGTCCGCCCCATCCAGACGGAACCAGCTGCCCCTAAAGAGGTCGGCTATCTGAGCACACAAGTGCTCATCGTCGCAGGCGGTGGGCAGCGCAGCGATGTTCTGCAGGTGTATGATGAGTTCACCTAATGCCTCCTCGGGAACACCCCAACCATGAAGGAGCTCGAGGAGCCTAGCATCGGTATGGCCGGCAGTCCCTGGCAAGAGCGCCTGTCTTATGACCTGATAGAATGCTGTCTTCACGTCATAGAAGGTGGTGGCACAAACGCGCCGGCGGCCAAGCATAAGCACCTGGTAGGTGCGCACAATGTGTGCCACTGCTTCCACTCCAACGCCAGCAACCTGACCAAACTGCAAAGCCGCCCTGTGTGCCCCGAAATGCGGCATAAGCTTATTGCGAAGGATGCGGTGGTGAGCCTTCCCCGCCACACTCGCCATGAGTATGGAACGATAGCCAGAGCATTCAAGTGCTGCTTGTGCTTTTTTGGCTAAACAGTGGAGACTACCACCCCTCCACTCCGAGGGCTCGCGGAGGCTAAGCGAAGCCTTGAGGCATATAGGGAAAAGCAACTTGGCAACATGTGGAGCCGACAACCGAAACACCTCGGCAGTGAGCCCGTCAGGGCCACAAGCTTTGCCGTACTGGGCTCGTAAGAGCTGCTGCTCCAGCTCTGTAAGCGAAGGAATAGCCCGGATGGAGAAGACGGGGTCGGCATTCCCGACAGGAATATCAGGGCAGGCGAACCGCTGCTTGTACTCATCCGCAGTAACACGTACGCCAGCCTCTTGGCTACCAAAAAAGGCAGCCCATCTGTCAACCCTGTCAGCATGCGACTGTGCCAGTTGTCCATCCTCAAGGAGCACGGTTGGCAGGGGTTGGAAGGTGGACCTCCGCGCCGACTTAGCACCAGCAAAAGCTCGACGGACTGCAGTGTAGAGTGCTTTGGGCGCCCGCATATCTTGGACTGTCACGTCCTTAACAAGACCGTCCAGGTATCCAATCCGGTCCCTCTTGACGGCGGCCCTGACAGCCGTGGAGACCTCGAACAAAAGCTCCATAGTCTCCGCGACCACGTAGTCGATGGCGCGGAGCCACTCATCTGCACGTGTACAAGTTTGCTGTGTAAACGTTTCGCCACCGGCATGTAGAAGAAAGGCCGCAAACGAGATCAGGAGAAGCCTCCGTTGCTTTTCCGCCTCAATAAGCCTGAGCTGGCTTCTTAACCCTCTTCTCCTCTGAACGAGGGTCATGGTGGCTTCGCACAGGAAAGTCTGGCGAGGTTCACAGGCTGTCTCAGCACACAGGGGCTGCGCTGCAGAGGTGAGATTAAGCACATAAGCATGGTAGTGCTCATCAACGTCCGCGTTCCAGCCTGGAGCTTGATCGGCGGTAAGGGCGGCCCTGAAAATATCACGGCTTGCATCGGAAGCCGTGGTGGCTGGTCGACAGGCCTTGCGCCGAAGTGAAGAAGAATAGGTGCGAGGCGAAGCTTTGCGAAAAGCTGCTTCGACGACGACAGGCAAATGATCTTGCCTAGCCTGCAGTGCCTCGAAGTCAGTCCACACAGCCGAACCAAGCACGAACGACTTCCAGGCACAGGGAAGCCCTATATAGTCTAACCTGTGAACCGTATACCCAGGACCGGGACCCTGCCATGTCCAATGCTGACCTGAGTGTGCGGACTCAGTTGCTGGAAGGAAGCAATCAGTGGCACACAGGAACTGATGAAAACACTCTCCTTCCCAGTTCTCAAGTTCAGCTCCACGTGATCCGACATATGAGGTCTCAACAGACCCAAGATGTGCGTTGGCGTCCGCCAGCACCAGACGATGTGCTCCATCTGGAACCCTGGCCATTTCCTGCGCCCTATCGCGCCAGAAAGTTTGCACAGCATTGTCTTGTGCATGTCCAGCACGCGGCCCATGTACGACCAAGACGGCCAGACGCAGTCGGGGAGCCTCAATGTGGACAAGCAGATGCCGCTCGGAAAAGGCTCCGACTGTAAAGTGAGAATCCTGGATCCTATACTTCTGACCGTTGTCAGTCGCGTAAGCCACATGTCGGTTAGCCCACAATGCACAGCCAGCCTGACCGAGGGCGTTCGCAGAAACATTGAGCATAACAAAATCGGCATCAGGAAGGACAGCCGTACAAGGCAGCCTCGTCTCCTGAAAACCTGTGAGCCAGACATTGCGCTCCAGAAGCTGCTTCTTAAGGAGTTCTCGTTTGCCGGCAACCATAAGCCCAACATTACTCTGTCGCTTGGCCTTGCCATGAGGAACATGCGGGTCAAACATGGTAAGCACATTGAAAGACGCGAGCGTGAACTTGAAATCTGTCTCCGCGGCAGAAAAGCTTCGGGACTGTACTCCCATACACGGGGGAGTAGGCTCGGGTGAGCATGACTGCAGCCGGCTGGCTTCAGCTTCGAGTGCCCCCAAAGCAGGCAACTCGGGGCCACAATAGGCCGCCAGCCAGCCCCACTGAGCCAACGGGCTGGCCCACCATTGGTGGGGCCAAAGGGGCAAGCACCTATCGAAGACATCTGTCTGCTGTTTACGAACGGCCTTCGCCAGTCGATCACATAACTCATTGGCAGGATCGCCACTGTGTCCTTTCACGTGGCGATGGTAGCACGGTACCCTGAGCTCCAGAGCTTGCCGAAGATAGCCCGCAAAAGTCGCGAGGCTGGGGCACCCTGAAGGGCAGGGCGGGCCTTTAGTCTGCATGCAGGCAAACACACTGCCACCTGCGCCCGTACAATCGTACCGAAATTCCAAAGGAAGATTCAACCCAGCTCCAAACTCAAGTGCCCAGATCAATGCCCAGGCAAGGGCAAGCAGTTCTGCAGTGAAAGGGGAGTCATCCCTTTCGCCCAACGAGAAGGGCGTATGCAAAGGGACGGCTGTGTAAGCACTCTGTCCTAGAAACAACAGACGGGTCTGTGTCTGCGCCCACACAGTTATGGCCCATGAGGCCGGCATGATGTCGCGCACATCCTGTCCTGGAGCTGAACCGTCAGTGTAAACAACGAGACCGAGGATGTCCTCATCACGTGTACGATCTGCCAGCCTGGGGAGACCTCGGAAGAGTCTCCGCCATTGTGGAGGGACAGAGCTATCTCTTAGGACAGAGGTGAGGTCAGCATCAAGCCAATCCAGTTGCCGCCCGGACCAATAGTCAGCGGCAAGAACGGACCGTGGGATGACGGACTGCAAGGACTGAGCATCAGCTTGGAAAGGAGTGGGGGGAACAAGGTGCGAAAGGGCAAGAGGTGTCGCCTGAGCCTCCGGAGGAGCGACTGCAAAGTGGTCGACCAGCGTATCAACGAGAGTCGCGGCAAGCAACATAATGTGGCAGTCTGGTCTGCGAAGGCACTCCTCCAATAACGTAGGGCCGATGCCTTCGTCCACAAAGAGATCCTCCTGCGGAGGCTGACAAGGTACCAAACTGGAAGGGGCTCTGCAAGGCGTGGGAATGGGACGCCGGCCTGCGAACGCCTTGGGACCCTCAATCTGGATCCTATCAGGGGGAGCTTCTGGAACAGACCAAAAAGTGCAGACTTTGGCCTCATATTGAGGGGCTGCAGAGGAGGCATCGCGAGCTATGATAGGGGTGCCATCAGGAGGCCCACTGGTCTGGGCGTCATGAAAAGAATCCTGATACCACATATCAGCTCTGGGAAAGCCCTCCGCACAACTCCCAACATCTGAAAGGGACAGGTCGAAGACCTGTACGGTCTCCCCAGGCATAACGGAGACACAAGCAAGAAGCAGCTTAAGCTTGTATGAGTACAAGGAGGAGGAATGACCGTCTTTACGAGTACTGCCAGATCTCGCCTGTGCCTGCCTGGGAACCCTGCAAAGGAGAACTGCATGGGCCGGCGTCCGACTGTCTCGTGCAGGAGGGGAGGCTGACTCAATCCATGGAGCCTGTGTACTATCTCGGAGCCTCCAAGCGCACTCAGACAAGAGTGCCGCACAAAAGAGGTAGAGAGGAAGAAGACTGGCGACGGCACAGGAAGCATGATGGTCGAATAACGGCCCATCCGCCAACATGCGAATATTATGGCCACCCCCAGTCAGCACCCGAAGTGGCACGCACTGGGCGACGAGCCAGCTGCCCGGCTCAAGTTGGAGCCACTCAACGCCTGGCTCGATATGCATAATATGTGCAGCATAACCGGGTGGCGCAAACTGCCCTAAGTTCTCAAGCAAGAGAGGAAGATTGATCAAACCTCCCTGCAACCAGGCAACACACCAGCCCTGTAGCAGAGCACGGCAATCGATCAAAACCGGTCCCTCAGACCCTGTGGGATCGCCCTGTGGTCCTGCATCTATGCTGGCAGCAATGAAAACAGTGCGGCACGGCCAACCGAGGGCAGTCGCGTCCTCAACCCGAGGTCTGGAGGGTGTGACGCACACGCGTTCGGGCCTGCATGGAAGCATCTCAGCGAGGTCTTGCCTGTAAGATCTAGACCTGGAAGGCTCGACCCTGAAGAGTCTATGTCCAACTTCGGTAGCCACACAATAAATATTATCATAAACAGCGAGAGGGAAAGGCTGTTCGTTGCGCCAGGCAATCGGGAAAAGAAGCACCGCTTCGAAATCCAAGATCTGAGGTGGTCCTGAACCGGGCAGGCGGAAACAAACACACAAGCCGGCAGCAAGCTGCGTGGGGACGTCCTCCTCAAGTGGCTCTTGCTCATATGGAGTAAAGACTTCGCAAGCGACTCCACGCAGACCCGCAAGAGTCAACAACGTGAAGCGATCAGCCGTTTGAGGCGCAACAACGGCGAAGACCCGACCATCGATATCTCGCAAGTCGAGGCATACAACACACGCAGTAACCGCCCATGTCGGGACAGTTATGAGAGTGGCACATGAAGCACAAAGCTGAGGCCAGACTGGTCGGAGGTGGCCGAAGAGTCTAACAGCAGCAGGCGCCCGCGCTCCATGTATTGCTTGGAGGGCGTGTTCCACCCCTACAGGGTGAGGGAGCCAGACTTGGACCTGTTCAAGCTGACGGTCAGGGGCAAGCAGGGCAACTGTAAGCAAAGCCGGCTGGTCATGAAGAGCAGCATCCGCAAAGACAGGCAGGCCCATATCGTCAGTCCCCAAAGAAGCATCCCCGACGTAAGGCCAGCCAAAGCCCAGGTCCAAGGTGACTCGGCGTAAAGAGACAAGACGGTCACGAGCACCCTGGCTATAAGTACTTGGCTCCTCGTGTGTCTTGGCGGTATGGGGAAGGCAAGCATGACTAGGGGCAGTCCACAACCCGAAGGTTCCACTGGAGCAGGACAACCAAGCGTTCTCACCAGCAGATACGGTGGAAACATACTCGCGCCCACCTCGTGCAGGCCTCGGCGACCGACTTCTGGCCCGCAATGGATCACCATGACCCGGTGCTGGTGAGCCTCCTGAGGACGAGCTATCAGAGGCACTGTCAGACGCACCGGTGTCGTCCTCCTCGGGATTATGGGATTGGCTGTCAGGTGGGGGACTACGGTGTTCATCACTGAAGTAGTCCTCAATATAGGAGACGACGAGGACCCCACCATGTGGCAGCTGAACTGAAGGTCCTTCCGGCTTGTTGACAACCTGTCCACCAACGATCGAAACCGTGAACCCAACCGGTGCCGCAAGCTCAAAGTGGGCTTCTATCCAGGAAAGATCGACGAGGCCTCTGTCAGCCAGAAACCAACTGACATCCCTAAGGATCGGGCGGAGGTCGACAAACACTGCATGACTTGCCCAACAAAGACGTGCAGGCGGAACTGGCAGGTTGACAACACGCTCGGTAGCTATGCAAGCTCTCTGGCAATGCTGACCGCATACCGCAAGTTCAGTGAAGGCGGGTGTAGGATGGCAGAGCGTGAGCCGAGGCACAGTGGTCTGAAGAAGGTGGGCAACACGCTCGTGGAAGGGTGCAGCATGAGAGGGATCGCCCTCGGCAGTCCCAAGCAACGTGCTGCCGCCATCTGTGAGGACCAAACTAGCCTCGGCTCGCGGCCCATCAAACAGCGGGCATGGATCACACCAATGTCTGGCGCTGGCAAGCATATTTTCAAAGGTGGTCATAACCTCAAATGGTTGACCTGGCGAGAGAATGGTGACCGTCTGACCCGCAGAGAAGCGCAGAAGCTGGTCACGACCAACGCGCCTACCACCAAGGTAGATTGTAATGCCGGGGCCGTCCGCTACCCCACATTGTAAGAGGAGCGAGCTCCGCGACAATGTCTCAGGAACCACCCAGCAGAACAGCCGGTTATCGATGGCACGCAGGTCAATGAGGACACATATATGCGCTGCAGCCCACGACGGTATGGCAAGGACTGTTCCAAAGGACCGGTCAGGCTGCGGGTCTGCAGGCAGCAGACAATCACACACGGTGGCAGAGTCGTGTAACCGACCAGATTCGATCTCCTGCAAGGCAAAATCAACATCACAGGGGACCCGCAACGGCAGTTGCACAACCTCAGCTGCATACCCGGGCGCAATGACAAGGAAACCTGCGGTGGCAAACACAGCAGGTGGTGGGTCAGGGGGTCTCCTTCTTACCAAGATCGGGCCGAATGGATGTATGCGTTGCGGCTCATCGGGTGGAGGGTCCCCCTCGTGCTCATCCCACGCCTGCTCAACAGAGTCGTGCTGCGTGGGACGGGGCCCACTGCCCCTGTAGCCGGGAAGGCGACAAGTGTGCACATGCGGCGTATGGGTGCCCTCAGCAACATCGCCATCGTTCAAAGCAGTGTGCGAACCTGGGGCCGTAGGCTGAAACATCACCACGAGTGTGCAACAATGAGTGAGGCAGACTTTGTTGCCTTTTAGCGGGGCGCCGAATACAGTGATGTGAAAACCCGCAGGCACCTTGAGGTCGAGTGTGGCGACTGCGGTGGAAATATCAACCCAGCCTTCACTGCAGAAGGTAAAGGTAGGCCTGTGCCCAACTGGCCTGCCATCCAAGAAGACAACAGCGCCCAGGAAGATATCCGGTGCAACGCCTGGAGGCCTATGATATGCTGCAACTATACCTTGCAACAGCGCCCCCTGTAACACGACGGCTTGAAGCGGGCTGTCAACAGTAGGGTGAGCAAAGGTAAAATCAACGCGTGCAGCATGCAACATATTGGCAACCTGGCAGTAAAGGTCCTCATCAGGAAGACCAGCATGGCATGGGAACCTGGCCACATGAGATGCGAGGGCAAGCCACTTATCAGAGCGGACTTCGCACTCCCCGGCACAAAACTGCCCCAGGATCTCAGATAGCTCAGCAAGGTTAGTGGTCAGGGCCGGAAGCCAGAATGGCGGGGCACCAGCACGAACAAATTTGAAGACAGACCCGTGCTCAGCACAAACGATCTGATCGGAGCGAATGGGCTTATTAGAGCCGCTATAATACACATCCCATGCCTCATCCACATACGCATCAGCGAAGACTTCAAGCTGAGCAAGCGTAACAGAGCAGCGGCCAAGCTCAGCCCAAACCGGCCCTCGTAGGGCCGATAAATCGACAACAAAGGCAACAAAGTCAGCGGCTTTGGCCCAGGCCGGCTCTGCAACGAAGGTAACCTGCCCAGGGCAGGGTTGTGGGCTCGCAAAGGTAAGGACAGCATCATATGGAGCACAGGCCCATTCACCTGCAGCCTGACCCAAAAATGCGAGGGCAGTCGAGGCGGGCGCAACCACTAGCCGGTGTGTGGGGAACCCTGCCGTGAGGATAGCACAGGGTAAGGCATTGGTACAATCAGCAAATCCGTCATTCCCAGCAACAACCTCGTGCCTAGGAGGCCGGATATATGTGCCACAGTAAGCCTCGCTGTACGGAAAATCATCCGGCATCAAATTGCGAACGGATTCACACGCCTGGACGGCTTCAACCCAGCCATCTGGTGTGGCCCAAACCAAGGTCGGCAGGGCGAGAAGGGCCAAAAGGAAAGACGGCCAATGGGGGGCACGGCCCCTGGCAGCGGGTAGCTTGAAGCTTTTGCTGCGTCGTGGAACAGAGGCGGCACCCCAACACAAGGCAGTCTCACACGGAGACCCTGGTCTGCAAGCAAAGCCCAAGGGGCGTAAACAAGCAGCAGTATGACCCAAGCACGGCAGCCACAACCAGCGAAAGAAGGGAGAGCGGCGACTCGGACTTGTCTGGCGCAACATACAGAGAAGCGCCAAGAAGAAAATGGCAAGGAGGCCTCTGCACAGTGGCAGAAGCAATTGCTGAAGGTGGTGGAGCAAACTGAGAACAACTCGGTTTCCCTCCTGGCCTTGGGCATAGGGCCTTGGCAGTGAGCACCCCTGAGCCACCGATGTGCTTCTTTGGCACTGCCTAGGACCCCTAAACCCTAACTTAGAGAAACCGAGCCCCCACTGCAAAAGCGACAGGGGGCGACATATCCAAAGCCTGCAGCTGGGACGATCCAGGGGGCATGGTTTACTGAGAGGACCATAAGACCTGCCAGGACACAAAGGGAAGGAGACCTCCATTGCTCCTCCGAGACGAAAACCCCAGTCGCCGGAATGATGAGCAATGCCTTGTCTACACGGAAAAGCATATATACACCTAACTGTACACTTCAGATCGCCTTCAGGTTCAAGAAGCAGAACAGCCACCCTACCACAAGACCTGCCAGACCCGTCTTCCACAGCGGGGACCGGGGCAGTAGGGTGGCCAAAGCTACCCCGACTGCACACACAACCCGATATGGGACAGAGCCGGCTGGTAATGTGCCGACGGGCTGCCTGCTTCAAGCTGAGTGTCACTCCATCTTGGAAAAGGTCAGGTCCTGGTCGGAATCGTCGTCCTCTACTATGCCAACCGGCGATACATGCCCGTCCGCGCCTGGCCCGGAAGCACCGGGCGCAGCGGCCTCCGTGCCTTCTCCGATAACCGCCTGCGGCGTCAGCGGCCGGCCATCCATCACTGAATCCGCGAAGGCTTTGGCTCTGGCAGCCGTGAGCTTCTGTTCCAGCGGAATGCCTGCGGACGCCTCCTTCGGTGGAAGCGATCTGGTCTTGACGGAAGTGCGCTTGACAGCCTCCCTCGCCTTGGTGCCGGGAGAGAACTGAGGCGAGGCAAATCCCTGCTCCGTCAAGGGCACCTCGGCCCCAGTGAAGGGAGCTGGTGGCTTCGGCACGTGGTACGTGCCCCATGCGGGATCCAAGGCTGTAGCCAGTCCGGGTGGAGCCATCGAAGGCTCCGGTCGCGCAGCACCCATGCTCAAAAAGTCCGGCATCACCATAGAGGGCTGCGGCGGGTTTACGGCCATCGGAGCAGAGGAAGAGACCCCACTCTGTTGGCCGGCCATGTAAGCTCTCTGCAGCAGCGCTCTGACATCGGACTCGCTCGGGTCCGCCGTCCAGCTGTTGACCAAAGCAGTCCAAGCTTGATCCTGAGCCGGCACTGCAGGTGCGGCCTGTCGACCTGTAGCGGCTACCTGGCGCAGGTCCGTGCGCGCTGCGTCTTGCGTGGCCAAGGCCTTCTGTAGTTCGCCTTCCAACCTGGCGACTTCCTTGCTGAACCTCTGCCGCTCTTTGATCCAAGCCGCTTTCATCTGCTCCATATAGTCCAGCCATTGCTGATTCTTCTCCTTGATGCTGTTCTGCACGGTAATGACCCTCTGCTCCGCCTTCCTGGTATTGTTGAGATTCTGCTGCAACTGATTCGCAAAGGTGGGCTCCGGGGCACTGTCGTCCTGCCGCTGATCCATACCGGCTTTCCTTTGATCGTAAGACGGAAAGCGGGTCTGTGACTGCCCGCGTGGCGAGGCAGACCAGGCACCACGCCAAAGCGCCCACTCTCTTGCAGACCATTGCTGCTGAGTCTTCTGCCACGACTTGCCACCCATCGAATGGTGGTTATACAGAAGGGCGAAATCCGCTCGCGAAGGCGGAACTCCTCTGGCTTTTGCAGCGCGGACTCGTGCGCGTGCTCTGCTCCTTCTGGCCCGCAGGTTTCTGTGCCAAGTAGGCGAAGCGGGGTACGGTATGGCCGGGCAGTCCAAGAGCCTTTGGCTCTGAGGCGTGCTCGTTGGCACTTGGGGCTTCAGTATTCCTATGGCCTTCCTGGCGAGGCGATCTGAGCCCTAAAAATAGTATAGGTAATTGTTCAGGCCCCAGGCTCCCGTTCTGCATCTGAAATTGCGTCGGCTCTGTCGCAATCACGCAAGCTTTCTGTAGTGCTCAATTCAGGTTTGGGTCGCTGTACGTGACTGCGTCCCTAATGCTCTTTTTCTGACTTTTGGGGCATGTGGGCCAAGCCCCCTTTGAGCAGGTCCGGCACGTCCACGACCGCCGCGAGGAATATCCACAACTTCCATGATGGGAGGCGCTGAAGCTGCTTGGAGCATCACCCTAAACCGTATAAACCCTAAATCCTAAGCCCTAGGATCCTTAAAGGGATCCCTGAAGGGATCCTTAAAGGGATCTATAAGGGTTTCTAGGGGGTTGTAGGCTTCCCTTCATGTCCTCAGTCACGGCTTTCGGGCTCAACTCTCGCTCCGCGGTGTGCCGCAAGACATGCAGACTAATAAGAATAAGAATAACACCAGTAACAATAGTAGTAATGGTAGTAGTGACAGTTATAACAACTCCAAAATGTTAGGACCCACATAAAGTATCAAAGATACCAGCGGTTTCTTAGTCAGGTTCTTGTGGGCAGCTCTCTAAATTAGGCTGACTCTTTAGGTCCCCCAAAACAACCCGGCACCCTTGTAAAGGAGGACCCTAAACCGGGGACCCTACCTTTAGACAAGTATGCTTCGGGGTTTAGGGTTTAGGCTCACCCCAGAGCCTGTGCGATGGAAGCTGAAAGACGGGACCAAGTAGGACTGAGTGAAATTTCTGCTTCGGCCCTCAAACCCCTGAACAAGCGAAATCCTAAACCCTGCTGACCCTGAAACCCACGAAGACAGACAAGCAAAGACTTAAAAAACAAGACTCGAAAGCTTCCAACGACCTAAGAATCCTCAATACCTTAAACCCTAAACCCTAAACCCTAAACCCTAAACCCTAAACCCTAAAACCTATAAGCCCTATAAGCCCTAATCTCCAAGCCCTATAAGCCCTAAACTCCTGGAGGAACCCGGCAGTCGCCTCTAAGGACCTCCACACCACGCACCATAAGACCCGCTGCGTTTAGGGTTTAGGGTTTAGGGTTTAGGGTTTAGGGTTTAGGGTTTAGGGTTTAGGGTTTAGGGTTTAGGGTTTAGGGTTTAGGGTTTAGGGGCCTTATCGGAACCCTTTTTGGTTTGGGGTTTAGGGCTTAGGGCTTGGGGTTTACGGCTCAGGGCTTGAGGCTTTGGGTTTAGGGCGTAGGGTTTAGGGCTTTGGATTTGGGGGTAGGGTTTAGGCTTTGGGGTTTAGGGCATAGGGTTTAGGGCTTGGGGTGTAGGGCACAGGGTTTAGGGTTTCGGGCTTAGGGCAAGTTTAGTTGGCTCCAAAATCTCGGTGTCTGCCTTCGATGAACTCTTGTAAGGTGATCTGGCCATCTCCATTATCCTGGGCTTCTCTTGGCGGCCCTTTGAAAAGACAGATCTGTGGCTCTTTCTTTAGAAACGGGCTGTACTAAAACATAAAGAATAATCCTCTCTTCTGCGGATTACATTACACAGATATTTCAAGAAGAACTCCACCTCTTCTAAAACCTCATCCGAGACATACCCTATTGAATCCTATAGAGCCCTCAGAAACGGCTATAGACGCCCTGTGAGCCTAAGGAAAACCTTGTCAGTTAATCCTCTTCTAGAATGTAGCCGGTTTAGGGTTTAGGGTTTAGGGTTTAGGGCCTACTGAACCCTACAGACGAAAAGACGCCCCTAAACACACCCTCTAAGAACCTGTGAAACTACGGGCAAAACCACTAAACACCACACACGTCTAAGGAGAACGGTGGTTCTGTAAATTAGGGTCCTTTCTAATCCCTAAACCCTAAACCCTAAACCGTGAGTCTAAGGTCCTTTCTTGTTCGGGTGCCACCTTCTTTCGGGGCCGCTAACTCAGAGAACAACCCAAAAGCTTCTCAACACCTATAACCCTACACTTTGTTTAGGGTATAGGGTATAGGGTTTAGAGTTTACCCCAAATCCCAAACCCTAAATAAACCGTAAACCCCAAAAATCTGACACCCTAGATCCTCAACCCCAGTAGCGGACCCTAACTTAGAGAACTGATGTAGGAACCTGAAAAAGAAACCCCGGCCCGATACCACCAAAATATACAAATTCATATTAGGAACCCGAAACCCTAAACCCTAAACCCTAAACCCTAAACCCTAAACGACTCAAAGTTCCTTAATCAGGTTCCCAGAGTACCCAAATAGACTAGAGCTTGTTATACTACGCTTATAGAAACCCCTATAGGAAGCCTTATAGATCCCTTCTAAGGAAAACCCTTTGAAGAAAGCCAAACCTAAACCCCAAACCCTAAACCCTGAACCCTAAACCCTAAACCCTAAACCCTGAACCCCAAACCCTAGACCCCAAACCCTAAACCC
>CAJNDV010016302.1:38245-49053 GCA_905221635.1 Symbiodinium sp. CCMP2456 | reverse complement strand
GGCTTTAGGGCTTCGAGGTTTAGGGTTTAGGGCTTTAGGGCTTAGAGGTGAACCCGAAACCCTGAACCCTAAACCCTAAACCCTGAACCCTAAACCCTAAACCCTGAACCCTAAACCCTGAACCCCAAACTACCCAAAAGGCTTCTGAAGCCGCGCCCAAGCGGCAAGGAACTCGAAGAGGCTCAGCAGGTCATGGTACTCCAGCCTCGGCTTAGGGTTTAGGGTTTAGGGTTTAGGGTTTAGGGTTTAGGGTTTAGGGTTTAGGGTTTAGGGTTTAGGGTTTAGGGTTTAGGTGTTTTGTTTTTTTAAGGTGTAGGGCTTAAGGTTTATAGGGTTTAGGGTTTAAGGTTTATAGGGTTTAGTTTTTGTTTTTAAGGTGTAGGGTTTAAGGTTTATAGGGTTCAGGGTTTAGGGTATATCGGGTTTAGGGTTTGGGGTTTGGGGTTCAGAGGTTAGAGGGTTTAAAGCAGTTTAGCGTTTGGGGGTAAAAGGGTACGATAATAAGGGTTCTGCTTGGGTAGTTCTTTAAGTGGGGTCCCTTTTGGGGTCCTTTTAGAAGGGTGCCGTACTATTTGGGGAGGCCTTAGAAGGGCCCCGAATTCAGAGAACTACACATGCATCATACAGTATGTATACATGCGGGACCCTATTCGGACACCCCCCCCCAAGGACCGGTGCGAGCATATTATATATATATATATATACAGATATCCATCCATACTATATCAGTGTATAGTTGTATAGGGTTCCTTCAAGGGTTTCGGGTGTGGGGTCTATAGGGTTTTGAATTTAGGGTTTAAGGTAGCTAAGTCTTATGACAGCTTTTAGAGTCGTCTTCGGGGGCGGGGGCTCCTTCAAGGGTTCCTGCCATAGCTTGCGAAAGGGTTTAGGGTTTAGGGCTTTGGGTTCAGGGCTTGGGGCTTAAGGTTTCGGGCTTAGGGTTTAGGTCTTAGGGTTTAGGAGTTTAGGATTTAGGGTTTAGGGCCCCTTTACTTTTGGGTCTATCTCAGGGGATCTACAAAGGCAGTATGGCTTTAGAGCAAACCTTCGGGTGTGAGGTTTTGCGTTGAGAGCTTATGGTAGAGGGATCTTCGGATGGGGTTTAGATTTCAATTTGTTCGCCTCAAGGGCGGTGTCTAGGCTTTAGGGTTTGTTGGCGGCCTTACTTCACGAGCGAGCTGAGTGTTTGCCATGGGTTGCCAGGATTTAAGATGGTTTAGGATAGAGTATTGTAGTCCTCTGGTTGGTGACACCCGTGTCTAGGGCCATTAACATCAGGATCTGTACTGTTGATGATATAAGTCCTGCATGACCTTAAGGACCCTAAACTATAGGAATTATGGTCTGTTCCTTATTATGGGTACTGCAGGATTTATATCATCAACCGTAGTTCAGCATTGATGAAGTGAAAAACCCTAAACGTAAACCCTAAGCCCCAAGCCCCAAACCCTAAACCCGAAAGTGGCTCAGGTGCACGGAATTCTGCAAATTCAGCTCTGCGTTTTTTAAGGTCTCGGGCTCTGGCCTGCTTCATACCCCTGAACCCCAAAATTTAAACCTTATAAACCCTACACAAGGTTTAGGGCTTAGGGTTGAGGGAACCCAAAATCTAAACCTTATAAGCCCTATATCTCACACTCTACACCCTAAACTCCCCATTCAATGAAGAGTTTATAACCCCGTAGAATGCTGAAGTTTGAAGACCGGTCTTTCGTTTGGGTTTAGGTTTCAGGATTTACGCTTTACTTTTGGGCCCAAGGGGCTTAGCAAGTAATGCCAAAAAAGCATTAGGCTGGCCTCACTCAGGGACTTGCTCCCCAAATTATAACCTTGCTTAAAAAAGTCCCCTGAACCCTTAAGCCTTAAGTAGGGCTTATTCATTCAGCATTCAGGCATTGGGGTTTGGGTCCTAGTGGTCCTGGCTTCTTTAGCCTAGGGACTAGGGGTCCAGGCTTGGGAGGGTTTAGGATGCAGGGTTTTGGATACGGGTATAGGAAAAATCTAAACAAAGCCTAAACCCTAAACCCTAAACCTTGTAACTTCGTACCCTGCCTGCACCTACCCTTGGGCCATATGATCATGAAATCACAGGAAAGGAATCCTAAGAAGGCATATCTAAACGCTAGGAGTCAGGATTAGGGGGACCCTTGGGGATATAGACCCTCTCAATAAGGTCCCTCTGCAGAGAGCCAGAAATAGGGTTCAGAAGGGTCCCCTTAAACCCTAAACCCTAAACCCTAAACCCTAATACTACCTAAGAAACGCCAGCTCTAAACCCTGCAGTCGGCATGAGAAAAAATTGAGCAGTCCACCGATCCACAGCAGCTGAGCAGTGTAGCGAGGATACAATTTAGGGGGTTTAGGGTGTTTAGGGGGTTTAGGGTGTTTAGGGGGTTTAGGGTGTTAGGGGGCTTAGGGGGTTTAGGGTTTAGGGTTTAGGGCTTAGGGCTTACGGCTTAGGGTTTAGGGTTTAGGGTCTAGGGTTTAGAGCTTAGGGTTTAGGGTTCAGGGTTTAGGGTTTGGGGTTCGAACCATTGCTTGGAGGGTCGGCTGCTAAGATGACGAATGGGAAGAAAGCGGAGTTGAAGCTTTAATGTGGGGGCCTGAATTTAGGGGCTTCGGGGTATATTCTACCATAAGGAACGTGATGCCAACCCCTAAAGACTTGTTTGGAGGGGCTGCTAGCCAGGATCGATACGAACCATGGTGCCCTAAATTGGTACCCATATACCCTAAACTTAAATCCTAAACCACGACGTCACGAAACTCGCGAAATGTAACCCTAAACCCGTAAGCCCTGAACCCTGAGACCTATATCGTAAAACGCTGCAGCCCCAAACCCTCAATCTCCAAAGCCCTGCCCCTCAAAGGCTCGACACGCTGAAATAGGGTTTAGAATGTGGGGTTTAGGGTTCCTTGTTTCCGACAAACCCCCCAACCCTAGAAACAACCCTAAGCCCAAAAGCCCTGAACCCCCTTTCTAGAACCGTGCAGACCCTCTGCAAACCCCAAGGAAAACACGGTAGCGCCTCTAGACAATCTTAGCCAAGACTTGAAGTTCTAAATAGATCTAATATAGGATTTAGGGTTTGGGATTTTAGGGTTTAGGCTTAGGAAGGGTTTTGGTTTAGGGTGTAGGGTTTGGGCTACAGAACCTAAAGGAAAAAGATTCCATAAGTGCCTTACTAATATCACCATGCAGTAAATACAAAGAAGACGAGCTTAGAAGCCCTACTGCAAGCCCTAAACCCCTAAACCCTAAACCCTTCCAATTCTGGATGCTGTATGCCCTAAACCCTGAACCCTCAACCTTAAACCCTAGACTCAAAACTCAAGAATAGTTACCTAAACTCCCTAAACCCTAAACTCCCTAAACCCCAAACCCTAAACTCCCTAAGCCCTAAACCCTCAATTCTCGACCCTAAATCCTAAACCCCTATAGATCCCTTTAAGGACCCCTAAAAAGGAACCCTAAAAGGGACCCAAACCCTTAACAGGGCCAAAGCAACTCGAGCTGGCTCATCCAGAACTTGAGCTTCGGGGAGGTGACCAGTTTTGAGAACTCCTCGCTAGCGGGAGGGGGCCTTTAAGGAGCCCTTTAAGGATCCTAGGGTTTAGGATTTGGGGTTTAGGGTTTAGGGTTTAGGGTTTAGGGTTTAGGGTTCAGGGTTTAGGGTTTAGGGTTTAGGGCTTAGGGTATTTAGGGTTTAGGGTTTGGGGTATTTAGGGTTTAATGTATTTACGAGCATCAACCCATTTGGCACCATAAGCATCAGCAGTGGCCAGGCAGCGTTGTCGGAGACCTGACCGTGCGAGTCCAGTAAAGAGACACATCAGAGCTTTCAAGTTCAGCGCAAACTTCCGCCATAACTTCACTGCCAGAAGCTTGCTTGTTGACGCAGTCTTTCAAGAGCGCAAGCAGTCTCTTTGCCAACTTTTGATCTGAGGCCGTCACATCAGGCAGGCGGTAGTACGATAAACCCTAAACCCTAAACCCTAAACCCTAAACCCTAAACCCTAAGCACTCTTGTCCGGAGAGTACTTGCCTAAGACCGAGGCCAGGTCCTCGGCTAGGCCCTTGTTTCAAAACTCATCGCAGACATGTCTAAGCCAATGACCGCAGTTCTGTGCTTGCTCACAGCTGTGTGTCTCACCATTCTCTTGGGATATCGGGGTCTAGGGTTTAGGGTATTTGGGGCTTCCATACGGGCTGCTATCATAAGTATCGTGTGGTAGAGGGGCCTTCATGGCCACAAGTGCTAGTTTAACAGGGTTCCTTTAAGGGCTGTTTTAACAGTAGCATCTACGCCAGACCTTCTAGAAGGGTGCGATGCAAGATTTGGGGGAGGGGTATGCATTATGGTAGAACTGTCGTATAGGCACCCTTAACTTAAACCCTAAATCTTAAGCCCGTAATGATAATGGGTTTCGGAACTTCCTTTGGGGTTTGGAGTTTTTCTAAACTTTTGCAGAAACAGAAAATCTCGGGCCTTTGAGCATTATGCCTCTAGGGTTTCAGATATAACGTCTGGCGTTTAGGATCAGGTCATTATGACTTCTCTAGGGTTTAGGGGTTTAGGATCTACGGCTTCAGATCCCTAAACCCTGAACCCTACTGTTGATGATATAAACCCTGCATTACCACAAGGACCCTAAACCATGGGAATTATGGTATTTTCCTTATGATGGGTAATGCAGGATTTGTATCATCAACCGTAGTCTAAGCCCCCTAAACCCTAGGCCACCGCAGGCCCAAACTCTACACCCTAAACCCTATACCCTAGACCCTAAACCCTGAACCCTAGACCCTAAACTCTAAACCCCAGACCCTAAACCCTTAACCCCAGAGGGCCGCATGACCAAGCTCGGTCGGGACTCGTTCCGCAGTAGTTGATGTATGACTAGGTGTAGCCGGACCTTTAGGGTTCAGGCTAATGACTTTTGGGTTTAGGGCTTTGGGTCTAGGGTTTTGGGGTGCATTATACTACAATTCTAACAAAGAACCCCCGAGTAGTATAGGTAATTATATTAAGGCCCCTATTTACTATGCGCAGTCGGAACGACTTGTATGGTCCTGCGACGAAAAGCGGGATTACGTATAGGCCGCTAATTTGAATCATGGCTCTTAGTATACTATACCTTGAGGTCTGAGGGGAGGCCCAACATAAACCTGGCAGTAGGATCCTTCAAGTATCCTTAGATGCCACGATCTGGCGCCCCGACGAGTTTCAAAGCCACATCCCCAGACCCTAAACCCTGTCCTCAAAGTTGATAGCGCCGTCACCGGAGTCGTCCATGTGTGCAAATAGCTTCGCGACCTTGCGGGCATACCTGGGCATCCGATCACTGGGCCATGATTTATGGTTTGGGGCTTTAGGGTTTAGGGCTTAGGGTTTAGGATTTAGGGTTTAGGGTTTAGGGTTTAGAGTTTAAGGGTTTAGGGCTTAGGACGTTTTGTAGTTGACCCTTTAAACCCGAAGCCATGAACAATCATAAGGTCTAACGTGGGGTAGGGCTTTCCCTCTTTCTCGATCCTACCCTAAACCCTAAACCCTAAACCCTAAACCCTAAACCCTAAACCCTAAACCCTAAACCCTAAACCCTAAACCGTGTTTGGGCCTAGGGTAGTTCTCTGAATTAGGCTCCCGCCTTAAGTACCCAATATAGTACGGCACCCTTATAAGAAGGGACCCTAAAAGGGACCTTGCTTCAGGTTCAGGGATGAGGATGTAGGGCTTTAGGGGTTCAGGGGTCTAGGGTTCAGGGATTCGGGGTGTAGGGATTTTTGCTTGGGGGTTTAGGGCTTCTCTTCGGAGGGTGGAGGCTTACGGAATAAGTAGTTGTTTGAAGGGTTTGAGGCGGGATAATCCCAAGCAGGGTCCCCGCTAAGGCAACGAAAACTGCGTCGATTACTGCTTGCTAAGTCCCGACGACCCTGTAGGAAGGAGAGTTGTAAGGCTTTACAAGGATTGTTGAGATACTGTTGATGATATAAATCCTGCATAACCCATAGTAGGGAATACACCCTAATTCCCATAGTTTGGGGTCCTTACGGTAATGCAGGATTTATATCATCCACCGTAGGGCCCTGCAGGACGGTGAAACTTGTCAGTTTTCTAGAGAAACAGGGCGTCTACCATGGTTTTTGTGGTGTTGGGATTGATGGTCTCAGGCTGATGGCGTGGAAGATCTTATGGGTTTTCGCAAGACTTTGCGCAATTCGTCATCCTTGTCCTTGCGGTTCCCCGATGTAGCTATGGTAGAAATAAGACAAAAACCCTCGTCTAATCATTCAGAAATTCAACCCTAAACCCTAAAACCTAAACCCTAAACGCTCAATTACCAGTCCCAGGGTCCATTGTGGAAGATGACAAGGCTGAGAAGTATTTGCGTCAAAAGCCTCGACATGCCCAGAAGATGCAGGCTTTGGGTTTAGGGTTTAGGGTTTAGGGTTTAGTTAAACTTGTGGGGGCTCGGTGGTTAGGGGACCTTACTCCAACACTCTTGACATTCAGGGCTCTCTTCTTAGTGTACCTCAGTTTTCTGCAGAACCCACACAGGTACACTTGGCTGTTTCAGTTCGAACTCATGGGCTTCCATGACAGGGAAGAAGTGCTGTCGGGAACCAGGGTGCAGGATTCAAGTCTGGAAGTCGGGTGCTGGGCTTTCTTCACGTAGGGTTTAGGGTTTAGGGTTTACGGCTTACGGTACCCCTCTCTTGTTAACTGTGTACTTGAGACAGGGGTAATCTGTTGCTTTCCCCTGATGTTCTACGGCGGATGTGCTTGTTTGCATGAGTTGCCGGCAGGATCGCGCTGTACAGAAATGCGACAATGCCCCATACTTCGCAAAGCAAAATCGAGAGAGAATGCCAAAGCGGTTCCGTGCTGCAGGTGCTGTTGTGACAGCTACGCTAGAGCTTTGTCATCCCCAGAGCCTCAAGAAAGTCTGAGTCCCCATTTAGCTCTGGCTTTCTCAGAGCGTTTCGTCTATGGCATGTGTCTGGCATTCTACACAAGGCATTGAAGGAGGACACGGCATGGGACAAAAAAACGCACGATGTGGCAATGAGTAGAGGCGAGTCTTCAACAAAACCAAGACTAGCGTAATCATAGCAACAGTCAGCAGTCACTATGAAACATCAGTAGCAGGCACTAGCGAGGGCATAGACGAAAATACACTAAGCTTTCAATCACTAAGACCAAAATGCTAAACCCTAAGCCGGCCACGTCGGCCTTGATATGACCGGCACATAAGTGAGCAAGATCTGGAACTGAAGTCCCCCAAAGAGCTAGAGCAAAAGGCGGGCAGCGGCGGACATTTTAGGGTTTAGGGTTCAGGGTTCGGAGATTCTGTGGCCTTGTAAGGATACTCGGAAGTACTGTTGTGATCATGCGAATTTTAGTTGTAAATACCATTATTGTGCCTAGCACTATTATCTTTATTGCCCTTCTTATGATGCCTATTATTATCATGATCATCACTACGTTTATCACTAACGATATCACTGCTACCATAGCGAGAACCCATGCAGAGAAAGCAGGTGGCGGCCACGACTCTTTCAGAACTGCCAAGAGTGTATTGGCTCACCCTGCTGCGAAGATGGTAGATGGGTTGCCGCAACTCATGCTTCAAGATTTTGCCTGGCTTTGAGAAGGCTGCATATAGTCCGGCTAGATGGTGTCTTGCATCCTAGCTCCATCGAGCCTTCCGAATAGTACAGCCAAATCTCTTCCACCTTTAGATCCGGACATGCAGACCGTGAGCTCTGGATGCACATGGGGGTTTCCGAAAATAGGGGACCCTAATATAGTGCCCCAAATAATAGGACCCTTATTATAAGGACCCCCAAATAAGGTACCCCCTGTTTTAGGAAACCCTCACATCTTGACCTGAAACCCTCAACATTATGTGGAATCCTGCGCAGGAAAATTTAGACAGAGCTTTTCTCGCATGCAGCGCCTGATCCTCACGAGACTCGCCTGACTCATAGCAATACAAGCGCACCTGACATGCTGGAACCAACATGTGGCAAATGAATGCGAAGAACGCCTGCTTTATGGCATTCGATGCCGAGCTCGCAACTTCTATGTGGGTGGTTGTCAAAATTATAGTCCCTTTTTGGGTCCTTACTATAATACGGCACCTATTATTTAGGGTACCCCAAAACGGACCATAATTTTGACAGCTACCCATGTCGCAGTGGTATCCTTCAAAGTCGATGCCAAGCACGGCCTCGGAGGGGACTGAACAAGCCGTGTATGGTTTAGGGTTTAGGGTCCTCTGAAGTGCTTAGAGGCAAAACCCAGCAGCACACATGCACAAACATGCAGTCACACGTCACAGTATGCACAGGTGTGCTTAGCAAGGGGTCTGTGGCCAGAACAATAATGAAAGGCCAAGAGGTGTGAGTCATCATGCGACTCCCTTGAGTGCACGTTCATCCTCCCCCTTGTCAGAACCTTCATTGAAGGAGCTTCACTCACACACACACACACACACACACACACACACACACACACACACGTGTGCCGTGCGCCACATGGCTTGAGCCAATACGTTTCCAGCCGGCAGGGAGCTCCCGAACATGGGTGAACGCCTCGCTGCTACCTCTGCCATCAAATGTGAGATGCATGCTCTTGTCCTCAACTGTCGAAGGAGCACATCTGTTTGCTAAGGTGAGCAACAGATTGCGAAGGGCAAATCATCAGTGAGGCAACCTCATGCACTTGAGCATGATCAGAAACAAACCAGCCTACAAGGATGCGAGAACAGTGATTTATCTTTTTGGTCTTCGGCCAGAACATGTGGGTCTCAAGGCACCAGGCCACAAGCCACAAATATCGCAGCAGGCATGATGATCTACTTCTGACTCCCATTGGAGTGGAGCTGATTGCAATTGTCTGCAGCCTTACCTGACCACTGACGCGGACGATGACATCACTCAGCTGCCTAAAAGTTTGGCACAATGTCACAAGGCGCATTGAGCACATCAACAATCAGGTCCCACTCGCCCTCAGCTAGCAACCCACAGACTCCAAAACCCCTTATTTAAGGAATATACCTTAAATCATATGAGGGATCCTATTATAATTTAAGCTATATTCCTTAATTCAGGGGTTTTGGAGTCTCTGGGAACAAATGTGGCAGCAACCAGTTGCTGCTCAATGCCCGACTTGTCGACCGCTATCTCTGCCAGGATGCAGCACTTCAACGTACCACTACTGGTGATGGACAAAGTCCTGCATTCTCCGTAAAGAATACAACTCCCTGTAGCTTAGGATACTTGAGGTGTTGCAGGATTTTGTCAGACATCAACTGCATCATCCTTTTGGGGGGGATTTTGCCAGCCTTTAACATGCACGATGCAATGCATCAGCGGGTCCTGGCTACACTTCCCCAGCCCGTGCATCTCATGTCTGCAGGCTTGCCAGCTAGAGATGCACACGTTCCGCACGCACAGCGGGCTCATGGCCAATGTTGTGATGGTGGCCCGGAGGCCGCACAAAAAAGCCCACGATCAAGCGTTCCAAAATCCACATTTGCCACCGATTGGCCCTCACACGACATCCAAGCAAACAAGCTGCACATGACATGCTACAACCAGCCCACGCCACGAAGTCAGGCTCCACACGATATGCTTGCTAAATTATGACGCATGCACAACAATTAGCGCGAGGCAGCTGGCCAGGCACCATCGGCGAGTCACTACTGTATGCACAACGTCTGCTGCAAAACGGCTTCCGCATCTTCGCTTTGCAGGAGTTTCGCCTTGACTGTGGTCGATCATGGATGCTGCAGAGGACCCAGTGACCTGGGTCTTCACAAGTCACAAGTCCACCAGCTGAAAGAACTCCCTCAACACACTCGCAAGTCACGCACGCGCACACGGCGCGATTGGCAAGGGGTCTGTGGCCAACGTAGCAAGGATCAGGAGGCCAAGATTTGTAAGTCATCACGCGGCTGTCTTCGGTTCATGTAACATGTACTTCAAAATCACGCTTCACAGCAAACATGTTCACGTCGCTTTGGCCACGCCATCCACGACGTCTCGGTACACAAAGTCAGCAGCATGGCCAAAGTGACGCAGCAGGGCTGTTGAACTACTGGCTCCCGGGGGAGCTGAGTCAAGTGAAGTTCGCCTTTGGCTTACATCGTTCAGGATTCGTTATGCTTGTGGCCCGGAGGCCCCCCCGACGTCCACGACCATGCTCCAGCATCCGCTTTTGCTTCCACGTGGTCCTAGGAGACAAACAGCAGCTGACTTGCGGAAGCCAACCCCAGTGCACTGTGCATTGCTGAGCCCTGGCACTACAATGCTGAATCAGCATCGACATGAAACTGCTAGGCAGCGTGCCAAGCCCATCGGAGATTCTGAGACTCACCACTCCTGCACAGCATTGCCACTGAGCAAACTGCATCCTAAACTCGAGAAGCCTACCGACTATGGACCCCGAGAAGTGCCCAAGAGAGGCAAGTCAAGCGTTTGTGTTGACCCCGTGGCATGCCAAACGTGCTGCCCAGGCACTTCGCATTGTCCGATAGCTCCCACTCCGGCCTTCCAAATCCACACAGGATGTCCCAATAATTTCCAAACTCTCTCTCAAGCAAGTGCTCTTCCATTAGATGTGTCAAGATGTCCACAAGGGGTTTTAGGGATTTTGGAGTTTTTGGGTCTAGAATCGAGAGTTGCTGCAGCATTTCTAGATGCCGTATATTTCGGGGCACACGAAGTCCCTGAAAAGTTCACTGCCACAAGTATAGAACCCCTAACTCCTAAACCCCTTTAGGGTTTAGGGTTTCAGGTT
>CAJNDV010016302.1:23788-38145 GCA_905221635.1 Symbiodinium sp. CCMP2456 | reverse complement strand
TTTGGGTTTAGGGGTTCAGGGGCCTAGGGCTTTGGCTTAAAGTCCAAGCCCAAAGCCTCGAAGAATGAGGCTCGGGGCTTCCACCTATAAACCCTAAACCCTACACCCCAAACCCTATAAATCCCAAACCCAAAACCCTAAACTCTATAAACTCTATAAACCCTAAACCCTATAACCCTAAACCCTAAACTCTATAAACCCTAGACCCTATAACCTTAAACCCCTTTTTTAGACTTTCCTTCGGCTCATACGGGTTTTTGAAGTTAGGGCTTGAAGTTTAAGGTTTAGGGACTTTCGGGCCCATAGGGCTTATAGGTTTCATGGCTTCTGGGCTTTAGGGCTTTTTGGGTTTATAGGGCTTGAAGTTTAGGGCTTAGGGATTTTAGGGCTTATAGGGCTTATAGGTTTTAGGGCTTTTTGGGTTTATAAGGCTTGAAGTTTAGGGCTTCGGGATTTTAGGGCTTATAGGGCTTATAGGGCTTATAGCTTTTATGGCTTATGAGGTTTACAGGGTATTTGCGGTCTGAAGTTTAGTGTGTGGGTTTTTTACGGCTTATAGGGCTTATAGGGCTTAGGGCTTATAAGGTTTAGGGTTTGGGGGGCTCTGATAAAGGCTTACAGGGCTGCAGCTGAAGCCCGATAAAACAGTTTACCTTGATTGTGGTGTCTCGTTTCTGTGCATTTCGAGCTTTGCTTCCAGTAGTCTTATCACGACTATCACTCCGGCAACTACTAGCACTCCTCCTTTCACTGTTCTCACTGCGATTACTCTGATTATTGCTCACTGTCCCTAAACCCTAACCTAAGCCCTAAACCCTACACCATACACACGAATTTAGTCCTTAACTCTTGTCATGCTTCTTGAATCGCTGCGGCGCTTACTCAGAGGATATTTTCCTTGCACCGACAGCGCTTTTTACATCACCTTGGGGCCAAACCGGACCCCAACCACAACTGGGTCGGAACCAACCCGAGCTCTACTTCCGCCGAGAACACAACATGAAAGGCACCCAGCAATCAAGTCTCTGCCAATGAACTGCAGTTTTGGGGGTCTGAGAGCTCGTCGGCATGCGGGTATCAACTCCCGGTATTCCACTTGACTGATATGCAAACAGCGGAAGCCTAAACCCTAAGCCCTAACCCGTCCAGCAGGCGTGCGTCGAAAAGGTCATCTCGCACAACCGAGCTTCGTGAGAAGGTGCGTAGGCTGAGGAGACAAAACTTGGAGGGTAGGGACGGATCGTTACAAGCTACCACCCTACTACAACACTGCGGAGAGCCTGCTGTGTCCAAAAAGTTCGCAAAATTGTTTGTGCCTGATTGCACCTGAGCCCTAAACCCCGAACCCCAAACCCGAAACCCCTGGACCCCGAACCCCAAACCCGAAACCCCTAGACCCCGAACCCTAAACCCTAAACCCTGAACCCTAAACCCTGTAACCCTAAACCCTAAAACCCAAAACCCTGAAACCCCTACACCCCCAGACCCCTAATCCCCAAGCGCTCTAACACGCCCTGAACCTGAGGAGCCGGCTGAGCGATATCCTTCTCCTTCTGCTTGAACGCCAGCTCCTCGTCGGAGCCTTGGATGAGCTGCGCCCAGAGAGCCCAATACCCCCTAAATATCGGATATCGACCTTAAAAAACCGAATATTCAGGCCCCGAGACTTTAAGGCTTGAAGGTATATACTCCATATTTAAGAGGGTATTAGGCTCTCTGGGTGGCTTCTCTTAAGATACTCTCCCCCTAAACCCTAAACCCTAAACCCTAAACCCTAAACCCTAAACCCTA
The DNA here is from genome assembly GCA_905221635.1 of Symbiodinium sp. CCMP2456. Classification (NCBI taxonomy): domain Eukaryota; class Dinophyceae; order Suessiales; family Symbiodiniaceae; genus Symbiodinium; species Symbiodinium sp. CCMP2456. The sequence goes on along the minus strand of CAJNDV010016302.1, from coordinate 36,354 downwards.
AACCCTAAACCCTAAACCCTAAACCCTAAACCCTAAACCCTAAAAAAATAGGAATCCTGCAGACTGTCGGGTGTATGCTTGCCAGGTTGCAGGGTGTCGGGCTCTAGGCTTAGTGAGTCTTAGGGGGTTTGGGGTTTAGGAAGTTTAGAGGGTTTAGGGGGTTTAGGGGGTTTAGGGGGTTTAGGGTTTAGGGCTTGAGCAGAGGGTAAGATGATGATAAGGAGGATGAAAACTGAGATGAGTATTGGCATGGTGAAGAAGAAGATGACAATGTTGCCGGTGGTGATGTTGATGATGCTGATGGTGACGCTGATGATTTTGGTGGTGGTGGTGATGATGACGATGATGCGGATGAAGATGGCGAGGATGAAAATCATGATGCTGATGACGACGATGATGACATCTATGATGCTGAGGATGACAGTGATGGTGCTGGTGGTGATGATCATGACGATGTCGATGATAGTGTTGATGATGGTGACGATGTCGATGATGATGCTGATGATGATGATGATGATGATGATGACGATGACGATGACAATGACCGTGTTGATGATGGTGACGACGTCGATGATGATGATGATGATGGTGGTGGTGATGATGATGATGGTGATGCTGTTGATCATGACCGTGATGAAGACCATGAGCGAGATCATGTTCATGATGATGATGGTGATGATGATGATGACGATGATGATGCTGATTATCATGATCATGCCCATGATCATGATGATGAGGATGATAAGGGTGATGCTGACGATGGAAATCTTGATGACGACGGCAGCGGCAATGATGCTCATGGTCATCATGTTCGCCACTTGTGTGAGCAGTGTCAACAGCGGGCTCACGGCCATCACGGTCATTAGTGGCCATTACAGGCATGAGTGTTCAATCTTGTCTGGGGTATGAACATTGTCAACAATATCATAGCACACAGGCCGTTATCGCCCGTCTGGGTTGTTTGTCAAGGCATCATACCTACTACTTAGCTGTATGGGGAAACATGAAACTGCGACATGACACAGCGTGATAAAGGACGAAGTAGTTTCACGGATTAGTTAAGAATAGCATATCTGGCAGCACAGCTGGTTGTACTGCAACATACTGCAGGTAAGACCAACAAGATATTATGACGTGAAGTTGACATTTAAGGTTGAACCCATGGGCCCCTAGTATGGGCCTTTAAGCCGGGATCCTTATACACCTACCATATAACCTATATGTACCCTTAAGGGTCCCTAGAAAGGCCTAGGGGTCCATTTTAGGGGCCCATACTTCCAACCTTAGATTACAGTTCGTTGTAGATGCGAATACAATGCAATCAGCTAGCTTGTCCACTGTGCAAGCACTGGCATCAGCTTATGATGCGTGGGTGCGGTGCATCGCATGCTGCAACATGAGATGTATAGCGGGCCGTGAAACGAGGTATGCTGCAGAGTAATTAGGGGGCATGCTGCGCAACAGCCCCACGCAGCAACATAACCCTCAATGTTGAGACATGGTGGGGTTCAACGAAATACGTTGCAACATAACGGAGTAGGACATGCTGCCAGAAAGCTATGGAGCACAGCACAACAGCGAAACGAAGCGAACAGCAAAGAAAAAACACGCAACATAAGACGGAATCTTGGCATAAACAATAAACGAGCGGCGATGAGAGCAGGAGAACAAACACAACAACACACATCCACAAACATGGCACATTCAACAGTGAAGACCTTTTCAACATGTGCTCTGAACTAGTTAGTTTTGCAAACCGGGGGGTTGCGACACTAAATCCTTATGTGTAGCCGTGTACAGAAACAGAGGCAAGCATACATAGCCTATTCTGTGCTTTTCTTGCGCTGATCTCCAACCCAAGACCTGAATCTGTGGTAATGTGGACACTTCCACCATGCGTTCATCCGTCCGTCTGCAAGTTCTGATCTAAGTATAGGTCTGTGTAGTCACCCGTCACGACGTTAACTTTTTCTGCTGACCCTAAACCCTATAAACCCTAAACCCTGTGAGTATATCCCGACCTCGTGCCTGGCTTTCTTTAACACAACGCACCTTCCTTTCTACTCCAGGAGGCTTGCCGTCCGCATCGTTTGCTGAACAAAGACGGAGTTGACCACCTGTGGTCAGCGCCCTAAACCCTAAACCCTAAACCCTAAACCCTAAAACCTAAACCCTAAACCCTAAACCCAAAGCCCTAAGCCCAAAACCGTAAACCCTAAACCCTGAACCCGGAGCACGAAAGGATCAGAGTGCAGCTCGCCTTTCAACTCCCTAGGTTAAGGGTTTAGGGTTTAGGGTTTAGGGTTTAGGGGTTTAAGGGTTTAGGGTTTAGGGTTTAGGGTTTAGGGTTTAGGGTTTAGGGTTTATAGTGGGTTTAGGGTGGATTTGGGCATCCATTGTGCAAACTTAGCGTTTCGGGATGATTTTTGTAACAAGGGTCCCTTTTCATCTCGATCTATACTCGCTGGGGTTCGCCTTGCCTGCAGCCTTAAGAGATCTCGAAACAGATCCCAAAACCGGAAATGCTGAAAAAGTACTACAAAGCCTACAAGCCCAAACCTAAACCCTAAACCCTAAACCCTCAACCCCAAACCCTAACCCCTAAACCTGAACCCTTGAACCCCAGAGCCCTAAACAACAACGCAAGCCGAAAGTCCTAGGGTTTAGGTTTAGGGTTTAGGGTTTAGGGTTTACGGTTCAACCCTAAACCCTAAACCCTAAACCCCGAACCCGAAACCCCATGCCTATACTGCTCTAGACCCGACAGTTCATTCAACCCTGAAACCCCTAAAACCCTAAAAGCCCTAAACCCCTGAGGCCTAAAGTGTTTTGGGTTTAGAGCGTAAACCCTAAACCCCTAACCTATATTGACCTAAAGGCCCCAAAACCCTAAACTGCCAGAAAGATCCGCCATCTGGGTGGTTCTCAAAATTCTGGTCCCTTTCTGGGTTTAGGGTTTAGGGTTTAGGGTTTAGGGTTTATTATAATTCCATCACCTATTATTTAGGGGACCCCAAAAGGGACCATAATTTTGACAACTACCCATATAAACCCTAAACCCCTAAACCCTAATCCCTAAACCCCTAATTAAACCCTAAACTCTCAACCCTAAACCCCAAAACCCAAAACCCTAAACCCTAAACCCATCTGCTGGCCGAGTGGCATTCAGAACAGCAAAGCCTGGGTCAGAACGTAGGATCCACGTTTAGGGCTTGAGGGTACCCTTCAGGGACTGATGGGGTTTACGGTTTAGGGTTTGGGTTTAGGGTTTAGGGTTTAGGGTTTAGGGTTTAGGGTTTAGGGTTTAGGGTTTAGGTTTCAGGGACTTATGGGGTTGCTATAAGGGATAAGGGTTCCAAAGAGGGTTCTAGAACGGGCTGCTAGACGGGCTTAGAGCGTAAGGGTTTAGACGGTTTGAAGGTTATCGGTCTACGATTTAGGGTTCCGGGCTTAGTGTTTAGGTGTTCAGGGATTAGGGGTTCCGGGCTTAGGGTTTAGGGGTTCGGAGTTAAGGGTTCCGGGCTCAAGGTTTAGGGGTTCGGAGTTTAGGGGTTCCGGGCTCAGGGCTTAGGGGTTCGGAGTTAAGGGTTCCGGGCTTAAGGTGTAGGGGTAGGGTTTAGGTGTTCAGGGTCTGGGCCTTCAGGGTTTAAGGTTTTTGGGGTTCTAAGTAAAGGGCTTAGAAATCCTTTGAAGGCCTCTGAAAGGGTTCGAAGGGGTGGATCGAGGGTGGGGCTTGGCTTGGGTTGTACGGCTTTGGGGTTTGGCGTGTTTGGGGTTTAGGGCCTAGTATTACGGTTTAGGGACCCTAAACCCTAAACCCTAAACCTTAAACCCTAAACCCTAAGCCCGGGGCCTTAAGTATGGAATTCTATTGCAAAGCTTCGGCGTCTTTGGGATGTTGGGGTTCCACGGTTTAGCGCTGAACCGGTCCGTAGGTTAGTCGCGAGGCTCTACCCATAGGCCCCATAGTAGTTCCTTCTTGGGATTACCTTATAGGATTCTAAATATGAACCCCCAAAGGGAACTACTATGGGGCCTATGGGTAGTTGGTTTCGGATCTAGAAGGAAAGGGCTCTACAAAGTTAGGGGTTTCTATTTTAGGGTTTAGGGTTGAAAGGGTCTCGGCTTTAGGGTTTATAGGGTTTAGGCTTTACCAATTTTGGGATTTCGGCTTTAGGGTTTAGGGTTTAGGGTCTCGGCTTTCGGGATTAGGGCCTAAAGGGTTTCGGTATAGGCTTTACAAAGTTTGGGATTTCGGCTTTCGGCTGGTCAGTTTAAACTTGGCAGAAAACCATCAATCTCACATTCCTAGAACCTGGCCCCTGGACGAATAAGCCGCGCTAAACCCGATATTTTATGGTTGATGGTATGAACCCTGCATTACCTTCAGGACCCTAAACTATGGGAGTTATGGAATCGTTTTTTGGGTAATGCAGGATTTATATTATCAACCGTATTACACCATCTTAATGTCTAGACCCTGGACGCCTATTCGCCCAAGCCAGGACCCCTAAACACCAAACCCCTGAACGCGAGCATGTTGGAATCCTTATAGAACCCTGACAAACCCTAAACGGTTTGCAGGGTCTGTATTATTCGGGTTCTGGTGAGATTATGGTGAATGTACACTTTGGGGGTGTTATTTTGCGGGGCGCTAATAACAACAGTCTGGCTTTGAGAAAAACGATCCGGCCCAGGGGTTTGGGGCTTCCGTTTTTTGGGGGGTCGGGGTTTAGGGTTTAGGGCTTAGCGTTCAAGGGAGAAAAAATTATAAGTCGGATACCACGAGGCAACCCAAAACAGGAACCCCAAACCCTAAACCGCGGCAACGGAGACTATATGGGTAGTTTTCTTAATTAGGGTCCCTTTTTGAGGTCCCCAATATAGTACGGCACCCTTATAAAAAGGACCCCAAAAGAGGGACCCGAATTTAGAGAACTACCTATATAACCCTAAACCCTAAACCCTAAACCCTAACCTAAACCCTAAACCCTAACCTAAACCCTAAACCCTAAACTCTAAACCGCAAACCCTAGGCAGGGCTTATAGCCGAAGGCCTAGAGTGCGGGGCTTGTCGGGCCGAGCGTCGGGCTCAGGGCGGAGTGCGGAGGCTTCGGGTTGCAGGTTTCGGGTTTGAGGTTTAGGGTTTAATTAGGGCTTTGGGGGTGTAGGGTTTAGGGTTTTAGGGTTTAGGGTTTTGGGGGGTATCGGGTTTAGGGTTTGGGGTTTGTGGCAAAACTACACTGGTTCTTCGGGGAAACATGTCACGAATGATGCCGCGTGGGGATTTAAATCCGCGCTATCCTTCGTAACATGTTGAATGCAGTTCGAGTTCGTGTGTATATACTGTTCTACATTGGCGCTTAGATTCGAACCATTCGCACAAGTTTGGATGGGACTTTAGGGAAACTGTATTACATGTCTAGTTACTTATTTGGGGCGGGATTCTAGAATGTAGAAACCAAGGATGCCTACTCGACCAATTGATTTGCATCTCGCATCCGTAACCCCCAAAATCCAAACCCCCCAAACCTAAGCCACAACCTAAGCCGCAACCGCTTAAACCCAAACCCACCGAGCCTGCCAAGATAATGTAGGGGCCTTTGTACCATCATTCGTCATGATGAACGCTACTTATTCGAGTTTAGTACTACCTTCCAGGGCAGGCTGAGACGCCCAGGACGCACCGGTAGATCAGGAAAAACACGGAAAGCCACTCGCTCACCTCATTTTGAGTCTAGGGTCGGTGGCTTCAGGGTTTGATGTTTCCTGTAGGGCTTAGGGTTTAAGTTTAGGGTTCTCTGTTTAGGGTTCAGGGTTTAGGGTTCTGGGTTCTTTTGGTACACTTCTCGATTTGGGCTTGGAGGGTTTAGGGTTTTGGGTTAGGGTCCAAAATAGACGAGTCGAAAAAGCTCACCCGTTGCTGTGGAGGTTTTGGGGCATGGGGCCTTGATTCCCGAAAACAAGCGGGGAACCCCTACACCCTAAACCCTAAACACCCTAAACCCTAAACCCCAAACACCCAAGATCCTAAACCCTAAAAAAAACACACCCTAAACCCTCAACCCGAAGCCGCAAGCCGCCTATGACTAGTTAACGTGGTTAGTGCACTGCCAAAGAGCTGCCTCGACCCTATAGTAACCCCCAAAAAGTTGGAAACCGGATTAAGGCCAAATAGTGCTGGGATTCCCTCAACATTAGTCAGGATTGAAGATACTGGGTTTCCAACTTTTGGGCTTCTGCTGTTTCTGCTGTAAACCCTAAACCCTAAACCCTCTGACTCTTTCCTGAATCGAGGGCGCTAGGGGTTTGGGGTTTTCGGGCCTTGCGAGTTAAAGCCGTTTGAAGAACGGCTTGGCGATCAATTTTGTAAGACGAGAAGGGAAGTTACTGTTCGATCCGTACTAGCCGTTAAATCAGACAGGGGTCCTTACATGAGTTACATAGCCCTATATAGCCCTAAACCTCAAAACCTAAATCCTAAACCCTAAACCTTAAACCCCAAACCCTAAACCTTAATCTCTACACCCTGCAGCACTAAACCCGCAAGGTTGCAGTGGTTCATTCAGCATGTCACACCACAGCTCCTTGCTGCCTCCTACAGAGGCTTTAGGGTTTAGGACTTAGGGTTTGAGAGAGGGACCCCATGAGTCTAGCGGATGGCTGCTTGGTGAATTTTTTTCGGGTTTATAATGTTATTTATTGCGGAACCCTAAGAGATACTATTTTCTTCTTCTTCTTCGGAACCCCTATGTTCTCCCTGAACCCTAAACTCGACAAAACACGCTGCGGCCTAGGGCCTTGTGACTGCAGGCAGGGTCTTTTAAGTGGGTTGTTCTGGTGTTAAACCGTTGCTTCCGGCACAGGCGACAACGCCGGAGCAGATATAACCACTAATGAGCGTGAACACACGGTGCACGTCAGAAGTAGCCCTCTGCATTCTAAATTCCCAGCCGGCCCAGTAAGACACCGCCGACACACTCAGGTCCCACCCTGAGGCATCACTACACCGCAAGGTGTCGTCCGGGCTACGACTCAGGAGAACGTCCAAATCCTTAAACGTGCGTTCGAGGGATTGGTCGTCGTGACCTATGCCTGTAGCAAGGGATGAGGCGGCGCCGAACGTGTCGTCCTGATGCGCCAGCACGTCTCCGTGGTCGGAGTCATATAGTGCATGGCGCAGGCGATCAGGCGGTCGGGTTCGCCTATATTCCAGATGAGGCGCCAGGCTTTTTCGGCCGCTTTCCTGGCGCTGTTACCCTCTTTCTTGATGAAAGTGGTGACTGGGTCAACCAGGCCAAGCCGCACCATGTCCACCGGAGTGAACTTGTGGAGCTGAGTAGTTGTAGGGTTTATAAGGTTTTAGAGCTTATAGGGTTTATAAGGGTTTAGGGTTTAGGGTTTTTTGAAACATGACATACTGTTGATGATACAAATCCTGCATTACCTTAAGGGTCCTAAACTATGGGAATTATGGTATGTTCCTTACTATGGGTAGTGCATGATTTATATCATCAACCGTAGTGCCTAGAGTGGTTGAGGGTTTAAACTCGGTTTGGGTTTAGTTTGGGGTTTAATTAGGTGGTTTAGGGCCTACAAGGAGGTTTAGGCGGGCTTTACACTTACTTTCTGCCTGCGCTGCTACAGCACGGGCGCTGGCAGGAGCACATCACCCCAACTCCAACCCCAAACCCTAAACCCTACGCTTTGGGGCTTGGGGTCTTCGGGAAACCCAAACCTCCGCGAAGGGTTTAGGAGTTAGGGTTAAGTTTAGGACCACGAAGGATGTAAATGGACCTTCTGGAAAATTTTCTACAACTCGAAAGACACAAAGCCGCCAAGCCTCAACATTCCAAACCGTCTATGTAATGTAAAGCCTGGGGAAAAGCGAACAACAACTGCCGTAGAACCCTCAACACCACAAGGTCCAGAACCCCAAACCCAAGACCCCAACCCCAAACCCTCAAAGCGAAACAAAAGGCTCCCAAACAATTTTTAAATAAAACCCTCAACCCCAAACCCCTAAACTTCTAAACCTTCAACCCTGAACCCCCAAACCCTAAACCTCTGAACCCTCCACCCCCTAAACCCCTAAGCCCTGGACTAAGCCCACAAAAACTCCAAAAAAAACAAAGCCCTGGAAGCCTGAAGCTTCTGGCGCGAAGACGCGAAAGCATGCCCAAACCCCAAAGCCGAGCTTGGCTTAAGGGGTTTGTGGGTTTATGGTTCTGGGTTTAGGGTTAAGGCGTATGGGGCTTTAGGGTTTTCTTGGGGGTTAAGGCTCAATGGGTTAAGGGCTCTGGGTTTAGGGTGAAGGCGTATGGGGTTTTAGGGTTTTTTTGGGGGTTAAGGCTTAATGGGTTTCGGGTTCTGGGTTTAGGGTTAAGGCTTATGGGGCTTTAGAGTTTTTTTGAGGTTAAGGCTTAATGGGCCTCAGGGTTTTTTTGGGTTAAGGCTCAAAGGGCTTTAGGGTTTTTTTTTGCGGTTAAGGCTTAGGGGGGCTGAAGGGTTATCAGGGTTTCAGGGTTTAGGGTTTAGGGTTTTAGGGTTTAGGGTTTTGGGGTTTAGGGTGTAGGGTTGCAATGGGGATAAAGTTTAGGGTTTGGGCCAGACAGGCTGGCGGTCTCTTTTTCAATTTTTCTGTTCCTTACACTACCTTATAACTACTATGTCTTGTAACAAGGATCCCTGTATACAGCCCCTTAAAACCTAGGTTGCCCAGTAGCCCCTTCATAATCAGGGTACCCTTGTTCCTACTATTTGGTTTTTAATCAGGGAGCCCCAAAAAGAAAAAGGGCAAACGGGTACTACTGGGGAACCTAGAAACAGAAACCACCGACCTGTCGAAGGCTCGGGTCTAAGCTAAGCCCAGATAGCCTCTGGTAAACCCCCAAACCCTAGACCCTAAACCCTAACCCCCTAAAACCCTAAACCCTCACCCCTAAACCCCTAAACCCCTAAACCTAAACACCAAAACCTGCCAAAGCGCATTCTCGACGAGCACCCTGCAGGGCGGAGACCAGTTGGCAAATAAGATCTCCTCAAGGCTTGGGGTTTAGGGTTTCGGGGTTTTGGTGGTTTAGAGCTTTAGGATTTAGGGGTTTAGGGTTTAGGGCTTCAGGAGTTTAGGGTTTAGGGGGTAGGGTTTAGGGTTCAGAGCTTAGGGCTTAGGGTTCCTTGAAGGGCTCTTTTTCAAACGCGGTCCCATGGAATCTGTGAGGGTTCTACAGCACAGGAGCCTTCTGAAGTGGCTTTAGGGGAGACTCGACATGCGAGCTTCAGAGGACTCGGGCATCCTCTAGGGTTTAGGGTTTAGGGTACTTTACTTCTATGAGCAGCTGTCACGGTGTTCCTTTAGGTTTTGTAAAGAACCGTCTAAATACATCGGTTTTACATTTTGGGTGGAATATCATTGCATGCAGGCATTTGGGACGTGATTTTCCCGTAGACCCCTGATTCAATGAACCCCTCGCCTTCGTCTTCTCCAAATGGGAAGGCACACTGACGGCTGGGGGTGGGCCGATCATCCCTGCTGAAAACCAGCGTCTGACGTGCCACTTTGTAAGGCACCGCATGAGGCGGGCTCGACCTGACTCCGCCATCTTCACGATCTTGCCGTCTCTCACACAGGCGAGCAGGCAATGCGGCGGAAGTTTCTTGTTGGCCTTGATGTCGCAGACGATCATCACCGTTATCTTCCCGCCCGCTTTAAATTCCCTTCATTCATGCGGAGTATAATGCGGATCCTAGCACCTAGTATGTATAAGGGCCTTTGAAGAGGAGTTCTTTGATCGGGGGTCTGCATGGATGGGGGTTCGGATCTCCGAATCGCCCCACCCCCCTGGGTCGAAACCTTAACTGAAGGTTCCGGGTGCAGGGTGCAGAGGATCAACTCTAAACCCTAAACCCTAAACCCTAAACCCCTAAACCCTAAACCCCTAAACCCTAAACCCTAAACCCTAAACCCTAAACCCCAACAGAATTCCCAGCATCATCACGATTTTCACTATCACCATTGACACCTAGATCCTCTTGAGATCTTAATGGGCCCTAAACAAATCCTAAATTTCCTAAATCGACGGGGGCTCATGAGGGATCCTACAGGGGGTCTTTGAAAAGGGTCCTATCGGAGTCTGCCTCACCAGGGTTCTATAAGGGATTGCATTCGGGTTCAAGATATTTGGGATCGGGGCTTGCAATGTCTAGTTCTCGCTTCGGTCCCTTTCTGATGCCAGAAAGCCTCTACCCTAAGCCCTGCTAGATCCCTTTTATCAACGACCCCGCATCCGAGACTTAAATCTCGAAGGCCAAGAAGCAAACATCGTGAGGAAACATCGCGTGAAGGTGCCGTAGTACCGGAAAACCTCCTCAACATAGGGTTAAGGGTTCTTTTTTGAGGCCCCTTTTTGAGGGTTGATTTTGGACCAAATCTGTAAGGTCCGTAGGCTTGTGTGTGTGTGTGTCTTTCCTGTGTAATCTGGGGTTCGTTTGTAAACCCTAAACCCCTAAACCCTAAACCCTAAACCCTAAACCCTAAACTCTAAACCGTGGCCCTAAACCCTAAAATGGAACCTCCTCTACCGAAGCAAAGAGTAGGCTCAAGGACTTCTGGAATGGCGGGCTCTGAAAATGCCAATTACTCTTTTAGAGTTCAGGGTCTAGGGTTTAGGTTTTTAGGTTTTAGGGTTTAGGGTTTAGGGTTTAGTGAGCTAATACAAGGGTTTAGTTTTGGGGCCCTGATAATTAGAACAGGGTTTCGGGGTATGTTGTTGCATATTTCATACAAGGAAACCCCAAGCCCTAAACCCTGGAGCCTAAACCCTAGTGTCATTGCTATTCATTCAGACCCGTAGATCTACTCCTTGGGCCTCCTCACTGGTGTCTTTATTTTAGGAGGCTCCCGTGGAGTTTCTGTTGAGCCGTGCTTTCCTGAAGGGTTTAGGGTTTACTTCGAGTTTAAGGAAGGCAGCACTAAAATTAAGCCCTTTACGTCGAGGTGACGGAGCCTCTGTGATATCACGGCCTTTAATCATTGGAATAAGGTTTGGGGTCTAGAATACTAGAGTCTCGAAATCTGCACTAAAGAAATCGGGAAAGGGTTTTGGGGTAGGCATTCCAATAACATCCAATAATTTTCCGAGGAAGTCCAGGGAACAATCGGTACTTATTCAGGCCGGCAAACTGGGTGGTTGCAACTGGGGTCTCATGAAGAGTCCTTTTATACGGGTGCCGTACTATTTACTTTGGGGATCTACAAAGGGACCCGAATTTAGAGAACCAACAAATGATCCACAATCAGATCCTCAGGAGATTGAATTGAACTGTCCGGTCAGAGGTGAAGCCCTACCGATCTCTAGGCCACTTTAAAGGATATAGGGTTAAGGCTTAAATAAGCCCTAAACCCCTAACCCTAAACCCTACACCCATAAGGGTTCGGGATATTCTGAAGCATCTGCTGCATTTCTACATGTCAGGTGACGGGTCTTTGTGTCCGCCTTTCAAAACACTGTTTCAAGCCATCGCGAACTCTAGAGTTTAAACTCCTAAAGCCCTAAACCCTAAACCCTAAAACCTAAACCCAAACCCCCAAACCCCCTAAACCCTAAACCTCAAACCCCTTAAAACCTAAACCCCAAAACCTAAACCCTGAACCCCCAAACCCCCTAAACCCTAAACCGCAAACCCTTAAACCCTAATCCTAAATCCCAAAACCCCCAAACCCCCCAAACCCTAAACCCTAAACCCTTAAAACCCGAGGGGAGACCGGCCTGACGCACGGCCAAGTCGTTCGCGGGGTCGTTCAGGAACTCACGGCAGAGGGTGCCTGGATTGCAGTTCTGGGTTTAGGGTTTAGGGCTTGGGGTTTAGGGTGTAGGGTTTAGGGTTTTGGGTTTAGGAACCATAAAAGGAAATTAAAAAGTTTGCCAAAGTGCCGTCAAGGTGCTGATGACCATTCCTGCCACGCACCTGGTACGGTTTCGGGTTTATGGCGGGTTAAGGCTCGGGTTTGAAGTTAAGGGTTTAGGGTTACCCGGCGTAAACAAGGTACCTTCAAAAACCGGAATGTACCAGTTCTTTTGGGGGGTCATATAAGTAGTTCTCTAAATTAGGGTGCCTTTTTAGGCTCCAAGTGTAGTGACTTAGTACAGCACCCTTAGAAGCAGGACCCTAAAAGGGACCCTAATGTAGAGAACTACCCAAGCAAAACCCTTGTTAAAGCACCCTTATAGAAACCCCTATAGGAACCCTTATAGATCCCTTCAAGGAGCCCTAAAACGGACCCTAATTTAGAGAACTGCCCTCATTGTACCCTAAAAGTTTCCTTACAGAAACCCCTATAAGAACCGTATAGGAGCCCTTATGGATCCCTTTCAAAGAGCCCTAAAAGGAACCTTAATTTACAGAAACCCCAAACCCTGAACCCTGAAAAGGACCCTGATTTAGAGAACTACCCATATCCCCTAAACCCTAAACCCTAAGCCGTAAAAGGGACCCTGATTTAGAGGACTACACAGATCCCCTAAACCCTAAACCCGAAAAGGGACCCTGACTTAGAGGACTACCCA
>CAJNDV010016302.1:1024-15926 GCA_905221635.1 Symbiodinium sp. CCMP2456 | reverse complement strand
CCCCTGGAAGACTCAACTGGTCGGTCGGTAGGTAGGTAGGTAGGTAGGTAGGTAGGTAGGTAGGTAGGTAGGTAGGTAGATAGGTAGGTCCATGTAGGTAGGTCCAGGTAGGTAGGTAGGTAGGTAGGTAGGTAGGTAGGTAGGTAGGTAGGTAGGTAGGTAGGAAATGGTAGGAAGGTACGTAGGTAGGTAGGTAGGCAGGCAGGTAGGTAGGTAGGTAGGTAGAGGGAGGGAGCGAGGTAGGGCAGGCAGATAGGTAGGTAGCTAGGTAGGTAGGTGTATATGTTGAATATGTATACAGAGATGTATATGTACATTATATGCGTGTTATATTTGTATATGTATATAGAGCATAGCAGCATAACTTTCATATTTTATATGCTGTAAGCAAGCTTCCCTGCCCGGTCTACAACATCTGTTGAAGAGTCGCTCAACACACAGAACTGATTCTACGGTTGTTGTTTCACTGTCTTTGTATGGCTGTTCATGCTTGTCCTACTTGGGGGTTCATGAAAAGTTATAAATGGGGTTAGAAGTAGGGTAACTATACTTAGAACCCATATCAGGGGACTTATAACCCCACAAAAAACAACCCATGAACCTCCACGTCTCTCTAAACCCTAAACCCTAAACCCATGCTCACTCATGGACACTAGCCCTGAGGTCGTAGTTCTGGGCATTTCTGGGCTGTGTGGGGCTAGATTCGGCTACATAGATTCCTTGTGAAAGTACGTTATAGTCTTGTCCTGCACTTAGTTCCCTAATTCCCAACCTTTAAACTTTTTGGCTTCTTATAACTTAGTAGTAGTCATCTGAAAGTTTAACATTTTATTTCCCTGGCTTGTTGGAGCCATGCAGCGATTTTTGCTGCTACTTGGAGGTTCAGGGGTAGTTATAAGTGGGGTTATAGGTCCCCTAATATGGGTTATAAGTATAGTTACTCCACTTCTAACCCCAATTATAACTACCCCTAAACCCCAAACCCTAAACCCTAAACCCCAATTATAACTACCCATGAACCTCCAAGTAGGGGCTTAGGATGCGACAAGGCCCACGCCACGCGGTTGGCCAACTCGGCCGATGCCGGCACCGTGGCTGAGATCCTAAACCCTCAACCCTACCAGCACCCCCCAAGTAGGGTTTAGGGTTTAGGGTTTAGGGTTTAGACCCTTAAATAAAGCCCTTGTGGTCCTTAATCGTGGGCATTTAGGGCATTATAGAGGGTAGTTGGCGGGTGCTGGTAGACCCCAAACCCCTAAACCCTAAACCCTTAAACCCTAAACCCCTAAACCCCTAAATAAATCTCACTAAACTCAAAACCCGCGTCAAACATACCCGCACAGTTTGCTCCCCAAGGTCGGCGAAGAAATAAGCGGGGATGTAGATCTCATAACAACCACAATGGTTGCTTGGGGGGTTCGTCGGTAATTATACATGGGGTTATAAGTAAAGTAACTATACTTATAACCCATATGCCCATCCATGAGCGACAGCTGCCACTTGGAGCAACAAGGCCTAGGATTCTGGCCCAGTTCTGGCATCCAAAGCCCTTGGGGATTTAATGCAGGGGCCTTATCAACCCATATTACGGGACTTATGACCCCACTTGCAACTACCCATGAACCCCCAAGTGTATTATATATATATATATGCTATAACCATAGGTTATAATCAACATTAATTAAACTAACATTCATATGTGGTCCTGAAGGTCTGAACGGCCATAATAAGTAAACCATACTGCGGCAGGGACAGCTTGTAACTGTGAGATAATATAGGGGCCTCAGTGATTAGAATAGGGTTTTGGGGCCCATTATACTATACTTTCAATAAGGATCCCCCAGTAAGTAGGGTAACTATACTTGTAAACCCATATTAAGGGGCTTATAAAGGGGCTTATAACCCCACTTATAACTACCCATGAACCTCCAAATAAGATGATCTGGACAACTTATTTGGTTTCCTGGCTGCTCAGCAAATCAACAAGACCACACCAAGCATGCGAGCATGTGTCCCGTTCCAGGATTTGGGTTTTAGGGTTAGGGCCATAAATCCTGAGGGTTCAGGGTTTGGCGTTTGGTTTTGGGGTTTGGGGCCAGAGATTCGGCCCTGCCACAGCCAACGAAAACTTATTTTGCTGGAAGGGAGGTCCTAAAGTCTATCTTCGGGCTTATACATGAAGACTGTGCAAGGCAGTACGGTAAGCCGTCCTCCTGTCCTGACAAGCGTGAAGCTCATGTTCAGGAAGCTGACAAGCTTGAAGCTCATTTTCAGGAAGCCGAAACTTGCAGGCACCATCTTGGGGTATAGGGTTTAGGGCGTAGGGTTCATCGTGGAGGCCGTACGGCAATAATACCAATAGTAATAATGAGAATGGTAAGAACAAGGTTCTTGTATTAATACAAATACTCATACTAATACTAATACTAATACTAATACTAATACTAATACTAATACTAATACTAATACTAATACTAATACTAATACTAATACTCATACCAATAATAGTAATAATAAGACTAGTAATAATAATAGTAATAATAACAAACATAATAAGAATAAGCCCATTGTGTAGAACAACATTAGTTTTGGAAGTGCCTCGTTTGGCGTCCTGGCTGGATTGTGCTGGATTGTATACAACATTGTACTGGAAGTGCCTCGTTTCGGACGCAGGCTAGGCTGGATTGTGCTGGATTGTTCTCCTCTGGCTGCCGAGATCTCAGCGCTCTCCTGGTGGAGCTTTCCGAGTCCTTGGGCTCAGGCCTCAGCGCTCCAAGAACCTCCTTTTTGATAAGGCTTAGGGTTTGGGGCTAAGGGTTTTAAATTTTAAGGTTTAGGGCTTGGAGTTTAGAGTGTAAAGCTTAGGGTGAGGATTTGCAAATAAGGAATTTACTCTTCAATGACCAACATTTTAGTGGGGTTCCTTTTTCTTATAAGCCTAACTTATAGGTATCTTCTTTACATCAGTAGTATACCTCAATATCATAATTGCATCCCCAACTATTTGTGCATCTTTACGGTCGTTTATGGATCTTAATTATTCAGGCACCTATTGTAATGTGCTTGACTCAGGGATTTTGAGCCTCTAGGGGCTCATCTTCGGATTTCAGGGCCCTCATTCGTTTGAGTTCTGAATCAGGGTTTGGGGGTTTAGGGTTTAGTTTTGCGTGTGATGTAAATATGTACCAATGGGGTGTCACGTCGAAAAGCTTGTTTTTTGTGGTTTGAAAGATTGTAAATGAGGGGTGCTCAGAGATGTGCTGGGAATATAGAAACCCTACACCCTAAACCCTATACCCTAAGCCCCTAAACCCGAAACCCTGAACCCTAAACCCTAAACCCCTAAACCCTTAAAACCCTAAACCCTACACCCTAAACCTACACCCTACACCCTAAACCCTAAATCCTACACCCCCCGCCAAAGCCCCAAAGCCCTAAATGTGCCAGTCGCCGCCTCGGATATTTCCTCTGGCCCGGCAGCAATGAGGTCGTCCATGCTGTGCCTCATGTTGGTGGTGAAGGGTTTAGGGGTTTAGGGTTCGGGATTTAGGGTTTAGGGTTTGGGATTTAGGGTCTAGGGGTTAGGGTTTAGGGTTTAGAGTTTAGGATGTAGAGTCTGGGGTTTAAAGAGGTTTCAGAACGGCTCTGCTACAAGGATTTAAGGGTAGAGGGGCCTTCATCACCAGAATAGGGTTTTGGGCCACACTCATGCTGCATAATCTTGGGTATAATCAGGAACCCTAAAGAATAGCTCAACACGAAACCCCAAACCCTAAAACCTGAAAACCCCTGAAACCTCAATCCTAAACCGGGCTGAGGAGCCAGTTCCTTCGGAGGAGATGGGGAACACCCGATGCACCCACTCGGAGAGCCTAAGATGCAACAAGAAGCCATATTCTAGGGTTCAGGGTTTAGGGTTTAGGGCCGAAATATCCCTATCCGGGCAACTTGAGCTCGCTTCCATCACGAAGGACCCAGGCTTGGTTTAGGGTTTAGGGTTTAGGGTTTAGGGTTTCGAACTCTCGCGGGTTCTAGGGCCACCGAAAAAGCCCCGAAGCCCCAAGTACCCAAACCCTAAACCCTAAACCACCCTAAACCCCCAAATCCCCAAATCCCCAAACCCTAACCCCTAAACCCTAAACCCCTAAACCCAAAGTCCCTAAACCCTAAGCCCCTAAACCCTAAATCCCCATAAATTCTAAGCCCTGAAGGAGGAAACCCAAACTTCTGAGGCCGCAGACGACCCGGAAGCGAAAGAAGGCCTTCCTAAAGACAGCTAATGTAGGGGCCTTTAACTAGAATAGGGTTTTGGGGCCCATGATAGTATCTTTATAATAAGGCACCCCCCCAAAATAGTATAGGTAATTATTAAGGCCCCTATAGTAACCGACTTCTTGCTTCGTGAATGCCTAAAGACGTGACACGCTTACCTTTCAGATGGCTATGCACTCTCAAAACATCAAACCAACATGAAGGCTAGGTATGGAAGGACACAGACTTAAGAAGCACCGCGACCTAGGGTTTAGGGCTTAGGGTGTATTAATGAACATTGAAGAAACGAACAACAAACCTGAGGCAGGTTTAGGGTTTAGGGTTTAGGGTTTGAGGAAACAAACCACAAACCTGAGGCAGGAGCCGTGGTACTCGCGGAGCTTGCCCTTCCTCGGATGAGCGACTGTCAAATAGGCAAGCCCGAAAGGACATGGTTCCTTTATACAAGACCCCTATGTAGAATCCCATGCCCCTCATGAATAATAGTCGAGGAGCGAAACTTCATACTGACTGTAGCTCATTGGTGGAGCTTCTCAGATGCACGTACGATGTAGGCAGCTTTTGGGGTTTAGGGTTCAGATTTTATCATGACTTACGGTTTAAGGTTTTTCCGGGTTTCGAGATCCGGGTTTGGGGCTTCGGATTTCAGGTCTTCTGATCTAGGGACTAGGGCCTGCCAGCAGCGGCTGATGGGGTGTTGGCGCTCTGCTTCTCCCGGGCTTGCTCCCCTTAACCCTAAACCCTAAACCCTGAACCCTAAACCCTAAACCGCCTTCCGAGGTGCACCATACCTATAGTCTCCATTGTAGTTCCTTTTGGGGGTTACCTTATAGAATCCTTAATATATAGTTGGTTAAGCCAAGACAAGGAACTACAATGGAGACTATAGGTAATCACCACAATCCTGGCTTAGGTCGGAGCAGCTACTCTAAACTACAACATGATGCGAGGAATGCAGGGGCAATGCTGAGTAGACTAGGGCTTTGGGGCTATCTTCGACGGCAAACATGTTGGCAATGTAGGGGCCTTAATCATTAGAACGGGGTTCTGCGGCCCATTATACTATACTTATAATAAGGAACCCTAAGGAATAATGTAAGTAATTCTTTAGGCTTCTATATCACGGAGCCCTATAGCCCTCCAAGTAAGGCATAATGCTGGTAGCCTTTCCGACCACTATCTTGAACCCTAAACCCTAAACCCTAAATCCTAAACCCTAAACCCAAAGCTACAGAAGGACCATCAACCCCAACGCCCCAGTCCGCCACCACCGTGCGCTCGAAATTAGGGTTTAGGGTTTAGGCTCAGTGTAGTTATAAGATGTTTGTAAGGGGCTTCAAGAACTAGAACAAACAGAAACCATAGGATTCGAAGCCTTATACACCCAACCCGGACTGTAGGGGGACAATAGTGCTGCTGTTGATGATATGAACCCTGCATTACCTTAAGGGCCCTAAACCATGGAAATTATGGTATGTTCTTTGTTACGGGTAGCGCAGGATTTATATCATCAGCCGTACTTCTTCCGACCTTTCCTTTAAGCGAGCCGCTTCGTGTCTTGGGCAATGGGGTTGGACGACTCCTGGCAATGCGGCACCGCAGCACAGGGCTTGGCGACAAGGGCTTCGGGCTATAGTGAACCCCAGAAAGTTGGAACATTGATTTAGGATCATGGGTGCTGAACCCTAAACCCTAAACCGATGCTGTACCATAGAGGGCACGAGGATAATGATGTTCGACTTTCTGGCTTCTGCTGTAAGGGTTCGGTCTTCAGACTTACGGCTTGTGGAGAGGGGAACGGTGGGGCGTTGCAGGATGGGGTGGCTTGCAAACTCTAAACCCTAATCCCTAAACCCCAAAACTAAACCCCCAAATCCCTAAAAACCCTAAAACCCTCAACCGTCTTGTAAACACTGTAAAACTTTCGAACCAAGCAAGCACATGAGGCATAGCATAGGAGCCTTAATAAGTAGAATAGGGTTTTGGGGTATATTATACGATAGACTATTATCGGGAGCCCCCGAAATAGTATAGGAACCCTAAACCCTAAACCCTAAACCCTAAATCCTAAACCCTAAACCCTAAACCCTAAACCGTCCCCTACAGGAGCAGCTCTGGCCTCTTCTTCTCAGTTTCCATGCTCTAGGCTTCTGGTGCGCCTGCTCCGTGCTTGGTGAACTGAAAGCCAGGTCTTATGGCGTAGCGGTTTAGGGTATAGGGTTTAGGGTTTGGGGTTTAGGGTATAGGGTTTAGGGTCTGGGGTTTCGGGTTTAGGGTTTAGGGTTTGGGGTTTAGGGTTTAGGGTTTGGGGTTTAGGGCTTCGGGTTTAGGGGTTGGGGTTTGAGGTTTAGGGTTTGGGGTTCAGGGTAGTTTAGGGTTGCACGTAGAAGTGGTTGCGATTGCGATCACCCCTGTTCTGCAACTGCTTCGCCAACGGCTGGGGCTCGACGCGCTCTCGGCGCATCGCCATGTCGATCATTTGCAAGGGTTTGGGGTTTAGGGTTTAGGATTTAGGGCAGGGTTTAGGGTGTCCCAGGCCGTATCGCATCAAGAGTCTTTGAAACGGGTTTCGCGCACTCCAGAAGACCGTCATGGTCTTGTTCACGGTCTCTGTGAGCCTCCGTGTGGAGGAGCATTTAGTTTCTATGGCACCTTCAAAGGCACAAGGTCAGGATTATGAAAGTTTCAACATCGTTCCAACCTGAGTGACACCACATTAAGCACTAACCGGTAGGATCCTCCCTAAACCCTAAACCCTAAACCCTAAACCCTAAACTGTATTTCAGAATCCCCAACGCGAAGTACGAGCGCTGAAAGAACCCATGGAAGAGTCCCCCAGACTTCAAAACTCTGAACCCTAACAAGGCCCTAGATTGAACAACTGGCCCGAAATCCCAAACCCTAAACTGCCCAAAACCGCAAATCCCTGAAGCCCTACACACTGAAACCCAGGATGGCAGATCCTTCGTGGCGATCTCCATCTTGTTCTTTGTGTTTTTTGGAATCTCGGTGACCATCCAGTAGACGGCATTCTCCTCTGCGGTTTAGCGTTCAGGGTCCGGTAACCCCTAAACCCTAAACCCTAAACGGTGGGTCTGGTATAGTTTCAGGGCTGGGAGCTCAGGGTTCGGGTTAGGTGATCATACCAAGAAGACGAAGAAACATATGATACGACGACTAATAAAAATCACAATAGTACTTTTATATTAGTACGAATCATAATAGTGCTAGTAATGACATGAATGTTCAAGTCATGGGTTGAAAGACAAACAAAGAGGCTCACACCTCCTTGCGCCAGGGCACCCGAACGCTGACACTCGCAAGTCACTTCGAGACCTTCAACCTCTCCATAGGTCCCCCACCCGAAGCCGCCCCAGACGCGTCCGAAACCCTTCACCCTGTTAGGGGGGTTTGGGGTTTGAAGGTTCGAAATTACACCCCAAAACCGAAACCCCAGATCCCAAAACCAACCCCAAACCCTCAACCCTAACCTACAATAAGGTTTTTGATTTTGGGTCAGGACCTTCTGCAGCCACTTCCTGAAAAAAGATGCACCGCCATCTCCAATAGTCCCTCAAACCCATAATACAGGAGCCTTTATAATTGGAGCCGGGGTTCGGGGTATATCAGAATATAGTTACAATAGGGAGCCTGAAGAAATAACATTGGCAATATTACTCAAAACTATAGTGCCAATATTCCCTCAAGGCCCTGAACCCCTCAACCCTAAACCCTACCTTAACCTACCAAAACCTACTTTTTTGTAGGGCCCCTATAAATTCCATATAAGGGTGTATAATAAGAGCCTACAAAAAAGTAGGGTTTGGCAGTTTAAGGTATGTAAGTTATCTTATACCCTAAACCCTAAACCCTAAACCCTAAACCCTAAACCCCTAAACTTAAAACCGTAAACCCGAAGAACCCGGTCACCTCGGTCTCGAGAGGCAGGTCGTGCCAGGGCGAGATCTCCTGGACACGACAGCTGGGGATGAGGGGTCTGTTTAGGTTTAGGGTTTAGGGTTTAGGGTTTAGGGTTTAGGGTTTAGGGTTTAGGGTTTAGGGTTTAGGGTTTAGGGCTTAGTTAGGGGTCTGTATTATAGGATTCCTGCCAGGACTCCATAAGGATTTTTGGAGTGGCAAGGGCCTTTTGCCACTAGAGGCTTTTGGGGCATATTCAAGTGTACTTGCAACAAGGAACTATAATAACTACGAGGAATACTGCTCAGAAATTTCAAGTTCTATGTAATTGACTCCGTCGTAAGAGTGTCAGAGGTAAGCTAATGATGTGTGTATATATATATATACCCTAGAGCCTAAACCGTTGAAGAACCCAGTCTCAAGGGTTTGGGGTTCGGGACAGGATGGAGTCGCGAGGTCGAAGTTTAGGGTTCAGGGCTTAAGGGTTAAATCAAGCCCTGTAGCACTTGTTGCACTGCCTAAAACCTTGCAAGACCGCTTAACACCTAAAAGCAGGCCCGAGGCTATACCTAAGAAGGCGAAGTAGCTGTTCGATGCGCGCGTTTGCTTTGTTCCTGGCCTTCTGTCAAGAGTGACCGATGCTCACTGCAGAAAGCATGACTTGTATGGATGGATGTATGTATGTATGTATGCCAGCACCGCCTGAGCTGGTTGCTGCCACGAACATCGTCAATCCAAAGCCGAAACTCAGTGTCCTGGTCGCCGGTTAAGAAGAACCTCCGATAACTGGACGTGCCTTCCTGGCATCGCGGGTCACCCAAACTGATGTGGTTCACCCCGTTGGATTCAGATTTCGGGTTTGGGGTAGGCAGTGATCTCTACGAGAAATGGCTGAAATTCCTGACCCGAACTCTCCGCCGTTACACAAAGGAAAAACCAGGTGCAATTTCAGAGTTCTTTACGCGATCTTGATTGACGGGCTCCATAAGATTTGCATGGCCTTAACTTGCAGAAAGACATCATTGCTCGTGAATTACAACTTGCGCGCCTCGCCGCGCACCTCAGTCGTCACGTCCTTCACATCAGAGATTGCCACTGAGCGCAGCGCCACGCCCCTGCAAACACAGGGGCTGCAGAAGGGCTGAAGGTGTGGGGGCTTACAAATTAATGAAAAGCGGTAGGGTTTAGGGTTTAGGGTTTAGGGTTTAGGGTTTAGGGTTTAGGGTTTAGGGTTTAGGGTTTAGGGTTCCTTGTAGTGAGTTTCTGCTGCTGTTGGGGAAAGCGAGGATGGCTTTTGGCTTGCTGACTTGATTGCAAGTGTTTATAGAAAGTGGCATGGTGCTCGTGCATGGCTGACCGTTTCATGACGGGAAGCCTGTCTTCCTTCATTCACTGACGGCCCACAGCAGGAATTCTATGCAACTGGCTCCCAAAGACGCAGAGAATCCCAGATGGCTTAATAACCTTAAGCCTACATCCCAAACACCATTGGGATCTGGGGCTTCAGCTTGTTCGTGGCTCCGGGGTTTAATCTTCAGGGCTTTGGATTTTGGCGGGGTTCTGGAGCTTAAGGTTATGGTATAGGGTTTAGGGTTTGGGTTTAAGGTTCCCAACACTTTGGGCTAGAAGTTATCAGTCTACGATGTACTACTCCGTCCCTAAACCCTGAAGCCACGATATGGGACTTTCCGAAAATAAGGAGTACCTGATTTGGGGTCCTTATAATAAGGATCCTACCATTTAGGGTACTATATTCGGGACCCCTATTTTCGGAAACTCCCATATGGACTATCTGGCCTTGGCACGGCTGACTGCAAGCCTCCGACAAAGCACCTGATTTAGGGTTTAGGGTTCAAGGTTTGAGGTGTTAGTTTAGGGTTTAGGGTTCAAGGTTTGTTGTTTAAGTTTAGGGTTTAGGGCTTGGGGTGTTTAGTTTAAAGTTTCGGGAATTTCGGGCTTAGAGCCCTTCGGGCGTAACGTGTTAGGGCCACAGGGGGTTTAGGGTTAGGGATAGGATTGGGGATTTAGGGATGCTGGAACAGGATCTGAATTTCAGTCCTCATCGATTGTGCAGATTCGCACTGGGTTGACACTGGCCCCCCTTTGCGAGCCCCTGCGGGTGTAACGCGTTGGTCGGTGCTGCAAATGCAGTCATTTTGAGACAGTCTGGGTTCATAAAAAATTAGGAATGTCACTGGGGCTTTGGTCTTTGCTATGGTCGATCGCTGTGGGAATCAGATTTCCTTTCGTGATTCGTCGGTGAAGACCTCCTGCAGAATAAGGGTTTCTTCGGAAGGCCCTTTGTGTTGTGCTGGTGCTCTCCATGATTAGGTACAGACCTTGACCCAGCTGTGATCAAGTGTTGCTGGTATCTCCATCTTTGAATATTCAGTAATGCTCCTAAGCAGGTGCCTATGCACTAACCATCTCCGGCATAAAAACCTACTTTAACTGCAGGTCTGCCACAACCTCAATGAGGCACCCGTAACCTCAAACAAAAGCTGCTTGCTCACGCTCTGTCTCCTCTAAGACACCCCTATGTACACTTCTACTATGAAGAATGTAGCATCCCTTACGGCACCGAATCCTCAACCCCAAAATCCTAAACGCCTAAATCCTAAACACCCTAAAACAACCAAAAACCCACACATCCCAACCCTTCAGTCTAACAGGCTAAGCCTAAAAAGCCCAGACCCGTTGTTCGGACAATTAACAAACCCGAACTTTTCTAACCACAAACCCTAAACCCTTTACCCTAAAAACAAAAGCGCAATCCCTAAACCATAAGCTCAAAACCCTAAACCCCAAAACCCCAAAACCCCAAACCCTAAACCCCAAACCCTAAACCCTAAACCCCCAACCCTAAACCCAAAAGCAGCATCCCTGGGGATCCTCGGGTCCTGGCCATGTGGACGTCTGCCAAACAGCTGCAAGCGCAAGCAGACTCAGCACCTCAAGGTCGCTCAGGGTCTAGTTTAAGGGGGTTTAGGGTTTAGGGTTTAGGGGTTTGGAGTTTAGGGTTTGGGGTTCAGGGTTTAGGGTTTAGGCCCTAAAGTAGTTCCCTTTTTGGGGTTCATATTTAGAATCCTATAAGGTAACCCCAAAAAGGAACTACTACCGGGCCTCTGGGTAGTTTAAGGCTTAGGGTTTAGGGTTTAAGGTTAGGGTTTAGGGTTTCGAGTTTAGCTTAGGGTTTAGGGCTCAGTTTAGGGGGTTCTGGTTTAGGGCCAAGTTTAGGGTTTGATTCTTCTCTGTTGGTTCTTGGGTGCAGGGTTCGGGTTACAAGAACCCTTGGGTTTACTTCGGCTGCTTGCGATCATCTCTGGTTCGGAAACCCTAAACCCTAAACCCTGAATCCTAAACTCTAAACCCTAAACCCTGAATCACCTCCGCAAGCGTGGGTTCCAATAATATAGGTAACTATTATTGCCCCTATATTAAACACCAAGAATCAAGAACTAAACCCTGAACCGGTTCCAGGCCTTCGGGCTTTCGGGCTGAGGGTTGAGGTTTCGGTTCAGAGCTGGGGAGGTTCGCAAGCTACTTACTTCCCCAATAAACCAGGGAAACAAAAGGTTAAACTTTCAGATGACTACTAAGTTATAAGAACCCTAAAAGTTGAAAGGTTGGGTACTGGAGAACCGAGGCTACCAGGTGAGCGCATGTTCTGAGTTTAGATCAGACAATCCCGAACTCCAAAGCCCAACATCGCCGAGCGTGATCTACAACTTACGTCTAAATCTCTCGAAATCCGAAAGGGTCTGGGAATCTGGGCAAGTGATTTAGGGTTTAGGGCTTGTGGCTGTGTTTGCTTATTTTGGGCTTGAGGGTGTACCGCACAAGTCTCCCGAAACCTGGATGATTGTTGTCCGAGGCGCCAAGCCACGCAGACCCCGTAGTCCAGTCATGGCAGATGGCGAGTGTACGGCCTAACCCTGAACCCTAGGCCTGCAAAGCCTCAACCCTACTTGAGTGTAGCTTCGGGGTGCTCGGTATCGGAGGTCAGTCTACGGAGGTTCTTCAGGTTGAGCCCTCAAGAGTAATCCAACGAAGATCCCAACTTGCGCCCCTGTGGTATGCCGCCTTTCGTCTTGAACGCATCAAATGTCCAGCTCGGATCTGGCAGATGAGTTACCGGCGTCGAAGGAGACAAAGCGCAAGCATATCTTGTGGCTGCGGCTACGGACAGGAGCCGGGGACTTAGCGGCCTTAGCAAACAGGTTATGGGTGAATATGGTGGCCTACATAACTAGAGTAACTAGAGAATAGAGTCCTGAGTCTTTAGACCATAACTATATCAAGGAGGTCTCAGGAAGAGTGTATATTTAGTATCCTGATTGAACTGTAACTTTACTTACAACCTACCTTAAACCCCCGAACCCAAAGTCCTAAGGACCGAAACCCCAAATCCTACACCCCTGAACTCTAAATCCCAAACCCCAAAGCCCACCTAAACCCTAAACCCTAAACCGTGGGGAGGGGGGAGGGTGCCAGGGGCCGACTGAGCGTGCGCCGAACCGCACGGACACCCCTACTTGGAGGATCATGGAACTTAGCAAGCAAGGTTATAAGTCCCGTAATTGGGGTTATAAGTATAGTTACCCTAGTTGTAACCCTGCTTACTAAGTCCCATGATCCTCCAAGTAAACCGAACCCAAGCGCTGAGTCTCAAAGTTCTCCTTATATTAAGTAGCTTAGCTTTAAGCTAGGTTGAACAACGAATGAAACGATGAGAAGAGACGACTAAGAATATCGTACTATCCCGAATGATAGTACCTGGGATCGAGTTCTTGACCCTTTGCAGCGGGCCCTCAGAAATGCCTAGATCCCCGGTCGCATCCATCTTTCTCCTGCTCGCCGTGAAAAGGGTCCGGCGCAGCAAGGAGTGCAGCGTCTCGCATCGGAATCGCTGGATTTCCTGGGTTTAGGGTTTAGGGTTCCCTAAACCCAAAAGCCTACACCCAGAGGATCGTCTTGAAGAAACCTACATGGGGGTTTCCGAAAATTAGGGTACCTTATTTTGGGGTCCTTATAATAAGGATCCTACCATTTAGGGTCCTATATTTGGGTCCCCTATTTTCGGAAACCCCTACATAATGTGGATCGTTTGTATGGATAAAAGTAGAGTACACCTTAATGAAGACCAGGAACAGAATGTCTTACACCCATTTGGTTCAACCGAGCAGAGGACTTTGCAACGAGGATATACTTGGGTTGTAAGGATCCTGCATACGATATTTTCCTGTCACGGGGTGGCCTCTGGCTTCCAGAGAAAAACGCTGTAAATCAGAAACTCTAAAGCCCAAGTTGGCCTCGACACCGGCCGATGAATCCCCTTTGCGGAGGCCCAGCCCCGCCCCTACCGGTGAACTCATTGACCAGCCCCAAGCACGCGTGGCCCCTTCTCAGTCCCTTTTTGTCGACCCTAAACCCTAAACCCCTAAACTCCTAAACCCGTAAACCCTAAACCCTAAACTATCTCCGCGCCGAGGTGGACGACGCAAAGCATTTACATTACAGGGTCAGCAGCAGACTCGCAGTTATTCTCCCTACCCAGAATTAAAGGAAACTACAAGTGGGGAGTTTAGGGTATAGAGGGCTTCTATAAGGCTTGCATAATGTATATTATAGACCTTCTATAAGGCTCCTATAACGGTAACTACCCACCTGAAAATTTCCTAGACAGAGCTTCCAATATCCCTTAATTACCTCTATGGCTAGAGATCCCGAATAGGATTTATAAGCCTTAATTACGTGATTTTGGAAGGTCTGGGTAGACCTTAAACCCCAAATTCAGCCAAAACCCTAAGAATATACCCTCGACCCTAAATCCTCAAGGACCTTGTCTTTCTGATACGCTTTCGAGGCACACCCCTGGTTTGTTGAAGGAGTTCCAACAACTTGAAAAGGACTACGGAAGGCTTTGTGGAGATTTGTCGCATTTGCAGGGTCTTGTAAGATCCCTAACAATTGGAAAATAATTCGAATCCGTAATTATACACCGGCCACGAGGCGATACTCCTATTGTTATTCACGCTCCTACACTGCATGCACAGGGACACAGTCAGCATATGCAGGATTGTTGTCGGAACGTTTGTTCTGTGCACATATGACCTTTGGCCCCTGCTGCCTCCTTCTGCTGACAGTACCGGGTACCATGTTAAGTTCAGCACCGGCGCTTGCAGGAGCATGCGACGAAGGTTCCCAGCGCGAATTTCCTGCATCGCACGTGCGAAAGCTTGACATCAAAGTGTCACTGACTTACAACCCTAAACCCTACACTACCTTAACTTATGGGGGCCTTGATATTATAATTTCCCTAAACCTTATACCCTAAACCCCTACAGTTTCTAGGGCTGATGCCAACAGAAGTAATTACACCGTTCTCTCCTGTCTTGCAGGGCATGAAACGCCACCTCTGAGTGCATAGAGTTTAGAATTTTGGGGCTTCGGGCTTCAGGTTGTAGACTCTACATACCAAAACTAATAGACCATAGTATACCATCATATACTCTGATATATGAAAATATATACTCCAGTTACACAATATACTATACCCCAAACCCTAAACCCTAAACCCTAAACCCTATCACATGTGTCATGTCTGGGCTCAGTCTGATCGCTTCTCTGGCATCGGAGCCCCGAAGAAGTGGGCAAGAAGCGCAAGACACAGTGCAAGTTGAAAAGGAACCTTACCTATAGTCTCCATTGT
>CAJNDV010016291.1:43274-60290 GCA_905221635.1 Symbiodinium sp. CCMP2456 | reverse complement strand
AATTCTTTAGGCCCCTTTTGTAATCCCGAAACCCTAGGCCCGAAACCCACTACCAAGGATTCAAGGACGCGAAGAGTTTCACAAGCACTGCTTCTCCTCAGATGCGATGTCTGCAAAGGCCCGTTTTGACAGTGGTAGAGCTAGATTTAGAAACTTAGGATTTAACGTTTAGGTCCCTGATCATGATTCGCAAAACAGAGTTGAGCATGTCGTGTGGAAGCAGGCAGTACTGTAGGCACCATCATGGGGTTTTGTCTGCAGAGAGGGCGATGTTTCTTCTGCTATCGTGGCGTTCATCTATGTCTGCTGTCTGCTTGGTGTTGGAAGCCAAGGTTTGACTCACCGACGTCAAGTCGGATACGAATACCTATGATCCTGCAATACAGTTACAAGACAGTCATGCCGGCTTACTATATGGCTTACACGACCATTAGATGGTTGATGTACTGCCCGTGCAATGATCGCTGTATGAGTGGTTGAAAACCCTAAACCCTTAATCCTGAACAAACCCTAAACCCTAATCCATAAACCTAAACCTAAACTGACCTTAACATAACGACCCCAAATAGTAAGGAAACCCCAAGTTGTCGGACGCCAGCTGAGTGTTGTTTAAGTTCAAGTGCCTGCGACCGAAGTCGTAGGGTTATGGGTTTAGGGTTTAGGGGGATGCTAAAAACCCTCAACCCCCATAAGCCTTAAGCCCTGTAAGCCCTAAGCCCTAAACACCCAAACCTTAACGCCCTTAACCACAAGCCCTTCAGCCCTTCAGCCCCAAGCCTCTCGCAGTAGACTCCGCATTTTGCCAGGATGGTGAAGAACACCAGCTTCGACATTTTCTGCGCATTTGTGGTGGTCTCCAACTCGATCTTCCTAGGCACCGCGAGCTGGATTGGCCCTTTGCGTGTATGGAGTGTAGGGGATTGGATTTAGGGTTCCGGAAAATGGGCATGGCGGTATGATGTTTAGGGTTGAGGGTTTAGGTTTAAGGAGGATTAATGATGAGAGTGGAGACCAGAGTGCTTTTGCCCAGAGCTTTGCAACAGTCCCGCATGCCTCTGACAATGATATAGGGGCCTAAATAATTACCAATACTATTCTTTTTGGGGGGGTTCCTTACTATGATTCTAGAATTATGGCCCCAGAGCCCTATTCTAATTATTAAGGCCCCTGTATCAGCAGTTCTAGTGCCGCAGAAATCGCAAGACTCCCTAATGCAGTCTCTTCGCGGTCGCAATATCATCCATAAACCCCGCCTGAGACCCGTGAAGCTTTGCAACATGCATAACAATGACAGCTACAGCTACAGGCCCCTTAGATTCCGACGGATACGACTATAAGCCGGAAGAATCAGGTCCACGGACCCCACGGAACATTTGTCACCGATTGTGCCGCTGATCGGATGTTGGATTTCAAGAGGTAGGATCGCAATAAGAAGCGTGCGTCGACAGGCATCTTCTGCATCTGAGTCTAAAGCAAGTCTGGAGAGCCGTCAGCAGGAATGGCGGCCCTAAACCCTAAACTCTATACCCTTAAACCCTAAAGCCTAAACTCTAGGAATGGCGGCCCTAAACCCTATACCTTTAAACCCTAAAGCCTAAACTCTTAAATCCTAAGAACATCCTCAAAGCGAGCCTTTAAGCCTGAGTCCTAGACCCCAGACCCTCCCCAAACCCTGTGCACAAACTGTGTAGAAAGCATTACAAAAAATGCATACAACCGTAGACGTAGACCCTTATAGAACTGCGTTGGAACCCCATGAAGTATTAGAAACCCTGACAGTTCGTCTTCAAAACCAGCCTTGGTTCAATCCTGACTAGGGCTTAGGGTTTACCGATTAGGGTTTAGGGTTTAGGGTTTAGGGGTTTAGGGTTTAGAGTTCAGGTTTTAGGGTTTAGGGGTTCAGGGTTTAGGGTCTAAAAGCGCCCTGCCAGGCGTCGAGGTCCAAGCCAGCAACCTGGATGAACTCGGGCTAAGGGTAGGGTTTAGGGTTTAGGGTTTAGGGTTTAGGGTTTAGGGTCTACCTGTACATCCCGTCAGGGTCCATGACATCTTACATACCATACAAAGTAGCTGTGTAGACTTCGCAGCTAGTCTTTATAGAAGGTACATGTTATTGCATATCTATAGGGGATAGGTTTTAGGGCATCTGAAGATGTATTTGTAGGAATTCTTGCAAGGCCTAAGTATATCCTCAACCCTGCCTGAACAGGCTTTGGGCCGTGTTCACTCAGCGTATTGGAGTTTAAGATTTGGTGGTGCGGGTTCAAGGTTTATAAGTTTAGGTTTCAGTGGTTTAGGGTTAAGGGGTTGAAGATAGGGGTAACAATTATGTGCTAGACGATCCACAGCTGTCCTGACAGTAATGATCGTGACACCATTATTGCTGATGGTCTGCATGCTGGGAGTGCTAAATGCTGTTATTTCCAGGAAGAGGATGGAGAAAGTCATGGAATCTTCACCAGTTCTACAGCAAGCACATACCCCTTGTGTGCTGCAAGCCCGCGACAAATTTCATTGAACCTCACCGAATCATCCTCACAAGACCCAAGGCCCATGCATCTGCCTAAACCCTAAACCTTAAATCCGAAACCCTAAACCCTAAATCGTTCGCCGAAGCCGAAATCCTCAGCATTGAACCTGGCCGCAAACCTCTGCAAGGTATCGACGGGAATGGCGCCACTCCCCCGGAACTCGACATTGCGCGCTACCTCTACACTGCACTTTGGCATGTTCCCTTTTCTTCGCTTCAGGCGTAAGTTTTGTTTGATGGTTTGTATGGCTGCGTGTCTGTCTGTGGTTGTTTATGTATGTAAAGGTGTATGTGTGGATGAAAGCATTGATGGATGGATGGTTGGCTGGTTGGCTGGATGCATACATGCATGTGTGCACGTGTGTTTGTATGTCTGACTGTCTGTGTTTCAGTCTGCCTGTTGTATGTGCGTAGGTGTATGTACATATATGTATGCGCATATGTATGTATGTATGTATGTATGTATGTATGTATGTATGTATGTACGTATGTATGTATGTATATATGTATGTACGTATGTATGTGTCTGTATGTAAGTATGTACGTACCTATTTATGTATGCACGTATGTATGTGTATGTGTGTGTAGTTATGTATGTGCGTCTGTATGTAGGTAGGTGGGTATATAGATGGATACGCTCACGCACACACGCACACATGTGTATGTATATATAAATATATATATGTTTTTTTATATATGTATACACATGAATATATATATATATATATATATATGCATGTATATATATACATATATATATATATATGTGTATGTATATATGTATGTATGTATGTATGTATGTATGTATGTATGTATGTATGTATGTATGTATGTATATACACAAACATGCACGTGTGTGTATATGCATATGAGTATGTTTGGGTGCTTTAACTCGTATGTTTATAATCTCTATATGTTAATTGCGTAGAGATGTGCTTAGATTCTGCAATTCCTGGAAGCTGACAGGGCCTGCAAGTGCCTCCCCGCACACCTTCCGCATACTGTGACTAGTTGATGCATCCGCTGTCTACATGCTTGGTTCCGGACAGGCTCAATCGAAACAGCAGGTTACCCATCTTTGCGTGGAGGTATCTTTCATAGCACGAGCAGTAGTATCGCAGTGTCAGGGCCAAGATGCGGAGCTGCCCATGCGAAATGAAGGAAGAACTGAGAGGATCGGAGGGGACGGGGAAAGAGTGAGACAGAGACACATTCAGTCAGAGAAAGAGCAGGAGGAGAGCAGGGAGAGGAAGAGGAAGACAGAGGGGCGGAAGCTGGGACAAAACATCATTTTTTCTGAAATCTTTAGATCCAACAGTTTGAAGCATCTGGCTGAGCAACATGGCTGTTTCCCGCACACCGAGCATGAACCCCCACCAGATCCAGTGACGACCGTGACTTTTGCTGCTCAGGGCTTAGGCTGTTTCTTTTCCGTATTTTTCCGTAAAGACAGGGTGGGGTGTCTGTGTGTGTGGGGGGTTCTTTGTGCGTGCAAGGCATGGTTCATCCTTGAGCTAGCCTTACGAATGGCGGCTGATGGCCCACGACAGTTGCTTTGCTTGCATATGGTGTTACTGGTGTTTCTGTCCTTCTTGCTTGAACTTGTCTCTATTGCTGTGAAATCTTGCTAGTGGCATGGCATGTGACGGTGGCAAGTACATGCACTTCTGAGACTTGTTGAGCAATAGAGTCTAGGCTCACTACATTTTCGTGACGACAAGGCTCAGGACCTAAATGCCAGAGCCACACAGGATCGTCCCTATGTTTCTCGGCACCCGCAGTTCCTACCACTATTGCTACTACTAGTTACTGTTACTTGTTTGTTAGTCTTGTTACTATTATTTCGATTATGTTATTTGAGTTACTATTATTGTTTTTACTACTGCTATGATTACTGTTGTTATCCTGCGTATTATCATTATTTCTATCATTTTCTCGTTGTTGATAATATTGTTATGAGTATGAATCAGTATGAATAGGATTGTCAGTACCACTGTTATGACTATTTGCATTGCTATGTCTAGTATGATTATGACTGTGAGCATTATGATTTGTATTCGAGATGCAGGCCAAGGCTTTGGGCTTTCGGGGTTTAGGACTTAGGGTTCTGGCTCTGAGAGTTCGGAGGACAAGCTCATCTCAACTCACGGCTGTGCGTGCACATGATTCTAGCCGTCCTGCCGTTTTAGCTCGGTTTGTGCAAGCAGCTAGGATTTGCGGTTGAGGGCGGCTAGCTTTACTCGATTCCCAGCCCCTGCATTCCAAAAAACCCTAAACCCTACATCCAAAAACCCTAAACCCTACCTCCAAAAAACCCTAAACCCTACACCCAAACAACCCTAAACCCTACATCCAAAAAACCCCAAAACCCTAAACCGTCGGAGTTTCAGTGTCCGACGCCAGGGTCCAAGTGGGACCCCCTCGTGTGAGGGTCTTCGGAAGGCATAAGACTATATAAGGGGCATCTTCGACAAGGGGCTGAATCCAGCTCTACCCGATCACGCTAGACCCTAAAACCCTAAACCCTAAAGCCTAAAGCCTAAAAACCATAGAAACCCTCAGCCCAAAAACCATAAAACCCTAAACCCTAAACCCCAAACCCTGGACCCTGTAGGCACCCCAAGATCCCCTGAACCAGAACATGGGAAATGTCTGGCATCTCATGAGCTTGTTTGCAGGGGGGTGGGCACCCGTTTCGTTTCCGGAAGTCGCTGCTTCTTACCCTAACCGCCCAGGTACTTACTATATAGGGTTCTAGAGCCCCTAGGGCCCTATATAGTAAGTACCTGGAGGGTCAGGGTTAAGGCCCCAAAAAACGTGAAGTAAGGTGCCCCTGCCCTTGCGTCTACCAGGTACTTGTGTTCAGATGACTGGGCGTGGAGCGCGCTGGATGTTTTCGTCCCCGCCTCAGAGAGTGGGAGGAAGCTACGCCCCCTGAGGGGCATCGGATCCCTCGACCCTAAACCCTAAATCCTGCAGACAGACTGAAAAGGGGGCCGACAACAAAAACAATTCCCTGAAACCCTGAACCCTTAGAGAGACCTTCGAGTTGGAACAGAAAAATGCAACAAAAAAAGAACGCAGGGGGACGGAGCAGGCAGAGGATTCTGCATGTAGCACCGCCGTATCTCGTTTTTTAATTTCCGAGACCCCGAGACGTGCCGCCATCTTCGGGCAGTTTGAGGGGATACTCCCTCACCTCAGCCACACTGTAGATACGGCGAAAGCCATTGGGGAAGAGTTGCCGGATCCGGATGCGGCCGTGGGATGGTGTGACTTTTGGTTACGGTTGGGATCTGCTGGGATATATCGAACAAGAAACTGGTGTGTTGCGTGATCATGTTTGAAGCAGGAGGAAGGTGTGCAGCCGCCCTGGCAGCGTTGGCCGTGGCGGGTGGTAGTGTTGAGCAGATTAGAGCAACAGCCCAGGGAAGCGCTTACTTTGTAAGGCTTACATTAGGCAGAGACAACGAGACCACTGCCCCAAGCTGCTAAGAACAACATGTTCAGGTGCAACAACGTGCGGAGAACACATACCACTGCTGTTCATGATGCCAGCTTCTTGCGCGCAGAACTATCGGCACCCGAAGCCCGATAAACCCAAAACACCCTAAACCCCGAACCCGCTTTTTGCGATGTGTCATCGGCGACCCTTTCGGACCTCCGGCCGATCAATCTTTAGGTTGGTTATAGGGTTTAGGGTTTAGGGTCTATCTATACCCAGCAACCATTCATATGGGTAATACTTTAAACTCGGCCACCTTTTGGGGTCTTTTTTAAGATGCTGTACTTTAGTTCTCCAATACCCAATCTCAAAACTCGTTGGGCTCTTATAGTTTAACCGTAATCTTCAAGTTTAGCCTTCTATTTTCCTGGCTTATTGGGGAAGTTAGGCACTATTTTGGGGACCTAAAGTGTTCGGGTGAGTCAAAGTTCAGCGGACAAAGTGAGCCCTAAAGCCTGAACCCGGAACCCTTTTGCCTTCAACCCTAAACCCTAAACCCTAAACCCTAAACCCTAAACCCTAAACCTTAAGCCTAAACCGGACAAATATTGGGCTCGAGGCCAGAAGACATCACCATGCTCAAAGCGCACATATCGGGTGAGGGTTTAGGGTTTAGGGGCTTAGGGTTTAGGCCTGACAAGGATTAAACAGAAACCATGAGATCATGTATTCTGAGCAACATGCAGCGGTCAAGCTCAGGCTCTCAGCAAAATAACACTACTCTTGGTGTTGTTGCCGGAGCTTCCTCACTACATGTTGCCAAACATGTACCGCAGGGCGATTGAATCTGCAGTTGGAGGTTACGCACCAGGTATGGCAGGCATGCTTGTGTGTGCATATGCTTGGTGTACCTGTCCATGCATATGACATTCCGTACGTGAGTGCGTGAGTGTGCTAAAACATGCGCATCTAACATACATATCTATCTATCTATATATATATATATATGTGTAAATAAACTATCAAGTAAATAATATATATATATACACATTTTATATGCATGTATATACACATATATGTATGTATCTACATACACATATCATATATGTATATGTACACACACACCCATACATGCGCTCGCACACATAGTCATGTTAAAACGCAGCGACAGCGGCTGACCGGTGTCCTAGACCACGATACCCTAAAG
The DNA here is from genome assembly GCA_905221635.1 of Symbiodinium sp. CCMP2456. Taxonomy (NCBI): domain Eukaryota; class Dinophyceae; order Suessiales; family Symbiodiniaceae; genus Symbiodinium; species Symbiodinium sp. CCMP2456. The sequence goes on along the minus strand of CAJNDV010016291.1, from coordinate 53,108 downwards.
TTGCAAGAGCGTCTGCAGGTCGTTACCACTTCAATATGGGAGTTGGTCGCAGACATCATCTTTCTTCTCCTTGACGATGACGTCGGCAACGTTGCGAGTGTATCAGGGTTACGCGCGCTGCCCGGCTTGAGCTGAATAGCCATTTGTCCGGCTACCTTGTGCTGACTATGATGCTGAAACTGAGAATGAACCCTTGGCAGTGCGCAGTCGGTAGCCGGCGGTCGGTAGGTAGTAGTCTCGTCGTCGTAGTAGTAGTGGTTGTGGGTGGTAGTAGTAGTAGTAGTAGTAGTAGTAGTAGCAGCGGTAGTAGCAGCGGTAGTAGTAGTAGTACTAGTAGTAGTAGTAGTAGTAGTAGTAGTAGTAGTAGCACTAGTAGTAGCACTAGTAGTAGCACTAGTAGTAGCACTAGTAGTAGTAGTAGTAGTAGTAATAATAATAATATAGTAGTAGGTGATGGTCGTCGTTGTACCCTTGCACAGAGAAGACTGCATCAAGTTTGGCTTTGCTGGTTTGGCAGCTTTGCTGGTGGTGCTTCTGCGGGTGTCAGCTAAGGTTCCGCATCATACGGATCACCCGAGTTGTGAAAGCTGTCCGATTGATGCGTGTCTTCCGCTTTGTCATGGCATTCCGGACATTGATAACTTCCATCTTATACACGTTGAAGTGTCTTGGCTGCAATGCGCTTCTACACAAGCAATGGAAGCGAGCTCATGGGGGTATAGGTCTCTAAATTGGGGTCTTTGGGCCCCCAATATAGTACGGCACCCCCAAACACACAAAGGACTCTAAACAGGGACCCTAATTTGGAGAACTACCCATGTGATCTCTAATCCCTAAACCCCAAACCCTAGACCCCAAACCCTAAACCCTAAACCCTAATCACTAAACCCTAAACCCTAATCCCTAAACCCTAATCCCAAAACCCTAATTCCTAATCCCTCACCCCTAAACCCGAATCCCTAAACCCTAACCCTAATCCCTAAACCCTAATCCCTAATCCCTGAACCCTAATCAGCATGGTGTACTCCGAGCTTGTGAAGGTCCCTCTTTTGGGCGTTGATGCTTCTGATTGTCATCGTCTATGTCTTCGGAGCCTCGGTTCATGCAACATTTTCAGTGCAGTCTTCCAGGATTCTTAGTGTTTGGGGTTTGGGGTTTAGGAGTTTAGGGTTTAGGAGTTCAGGGTTTAGGAGCTTTAGGAGTTTAGGGTTTAGGGTTTACTAGAACGCCACTGTTTGCACGATTCAGGAGTTCTTTTCACGCAAGCTGTCAACGACTTCCTTCTGGACAATGCCGAGACCATGCCATTGACAAAGGGCGACGAGGAATTGGCGAGAAACTATTTCGGATCACTGCAAGATGCGATGCTGCCAAGCTGTTCTCTTGAGAGCTATGTGCAGAGCCCACGCTCTTGCGTTGTTCGCTAGCTGCTTAGGGTTTGGGTCAGGGTATGTACTTAGTATGTGCGACAAGTTGGAACTGAGAGATGCAGCCACTACTCAGCCTGAGTCCCCAAGCTTTCAGCCTCTTCAACTCTTAGGCTGAGTCTCTTCATGAGCATTGCCGGGGGTGTCAGCTGGGAAGCGGTAATACGACCCCTTCGAGCGGTGTCTGAGTTTTGGGGAGCTCTCTTCGTATTCTACATCAGCTTCTTGGCTTGCATCACTTAGACCGCTTTGCGAAGCACACGGACGAACTCGTATAGCACTGCTTCTGGTATGTGTTGCGGTGAAGTTCTGAATGGCCCTTTTCTTTATATACAGCCTCTGAGGTTTCACATTGTTCGCCGTCCTGAATGTCGTCACAGGACGGGGTCCGCAAAGTGTCGCAGAGTGAAGTGTCTAATATAGAGGCCTAAATAATTACAAACTTTTTTTCGGGGGTTCCCTATTATAATTATAGTATAATATACCGCCAAACCCTGTTCTAATTATGAAGGCCCCTGCATTAATTAGAACTGAGACTTGCTGCATGGGAGTGGTTTTTCAAGCTGTACGCCCAAAGCCTGGACTGAACCTAATAAACCCTAAAACCCTGAGCCCTAAACGCTAGACTTCCCTAAGCCCTTGAAGACGGCTTATAAGGCTTCTGAAGTGAACCTCTAATAAACCCTAAAACTCTCAGCCCTAAACGCTAAACTTCCTAAACCCTTAAAGGCGGCTTATAAGGCTTCTGAAGGCCTCCTGAACCGGTCGGTGTCACCGTAGGCTCAGATCTTGCTTTCATGCTGTTGTAACCAAGAGATGTCAGCAATCGGACAAGGCATTTAGGGTCTAGGCTAAAATTTAGGGCTTTAAGGGTTTAGATTTTATAAGGGGGATGGGGTTTGGGGTGTAGGCTAAATTTTAGGGCTTCAAGGGTTTAGATTTTGTAAGGGTGATGGGGTTTAGGCTTGGATGGCCGGGTAGGCCACTTGGCGCCAGGGTTCAGGGTTCCACGGTTTCTCCTACAACTACAGTAGGAACATATATGATCAGAGCAAGTTGCCCTAAACCCTAAACCCTAAACCCCTAAACCCGGAACCCTAAACCCCAGAGGCTGGCAGCGAGTTCGATTTCATGGTGTCGAGAATCTCACGGGGCTAACATGGAATCTACCTGTAATCTCCTTTGTAGTCCCTTTTGTGGGCTAACTTATTGGATCCTAAAAATATACCGGTTACGCCAAAAAGGGAAGTACTATGGAGACTCAAGGTTGAATCTAGTAGAGAAGAACTCAGCTCAAGATCTGCAACTCCCCGAGGGGTGCTTGGCCACCAAACAGTTTCAACGTGTCTGCGTGGTCTATCTTAAGTGCCCGCCTGAGTTCAGTCTGATCTGCTGCCACCGAACACGACCGGTTTGGTAGTTGGTTCTCTGAGTTATCTTTTTATCCAGTCTATAAGCTCTGAAAATCAGTTGTTTTTTTCTGAGGAGTGTTCTGCCAAAGTGCGATTGAAAGTGCGCAGAACGATCATACAGCCGTGGTGACTGGGCAGAGAATGTGCTTTCCCAAGCCACACCTCGTTGTAAGCATTTGGGTAGTTCTCTAAAGTGGGGCCCTGTTTCTGGTCCCTAAAATAGTCCGGCACCCGTACAAAAATAACCCTAAACGGAACCTTAATTTAGAGAACTACCCATGTCCGGGGCGCCCTACACCCTAAACCATCCTAACCCCTAAACCCTAAACCGTTCTTCCTGCTTGCCGCCTGGCAACCCACTCAACCAGCCGCTAGCTCCTCGAGTTGGGTTGTTAGGGTTCAGGATCAGGGTTTAGGGTTTAAGGGTTTAGGGTTTAGGTTTTAGTAGTGGCCTCTTGTACGGTCTTCACAAGGTAAGGTTGCCACTTAGACTGCAGTTTGTGGAAAACGGTTGCCGAGCTTGTGCGATCTTTGGGAGGGTTTTCGCAGTTTTAAGAACCCCTGGTTCTGGGAAGCTTTCATTGTTAAGTCACTCTAAACCCCTAATCCCTAAACCCTATAAGCCCTAAGCCCTCAACTCTATAAGCCCCAAACTCTAAACCCTAAACTAAACCCCTAAGCCCCTAAACCCCTAAACCCCCCTATAAACCCTGAACTTCATTTCAAGTCCGACACCTGGCACCCTGCTCAGCCCGAAGAAAGACGGAAGCCTCAGAGGCCGCGGAAGCCCTGAGCTATCTGAGGTCCACTCGATTCTGACAAGTTCGGGTTTTGGGTTTAGGGTTTAGGGAACTCTCTGAGGTCCACTCGGTTCTGAAAAGCCATTAGCGTAGGGGCCTCAATAATTACCAATATTATGTTTGGGGGTCCTTATTTCTAATTATAGTATCATGCCCCCCAGAACCCTGTTCTGATTATTAAGACCCCTATTATATCAGGGTTTTGGGGTTTTGGGTCTTGGGTTTGGGGTTTTGGGTTTAGGGTTTAGGGAGATTATCTGAGGTCCACTCGATTCTGAAAAACAAGAAGGCCCATGTCGACAAGATCAAGGCGTTGTTTAGCCAGTTGGGAGACGAGCCTTGGATTTAGGCTTCATGTCACCCCTGCTGCGACGACTCCCACTCCTACCCCGTTTGGGTCGATTGAGTATGACCGGGCTCGTCTGTACTCCGTACCCCGTGAGGCTCTTCCCTGTGCGAACCCTGTGACCATCTTGCCAAGGAGAAGACTGGCGCCATTACGTTTGCCATGTTCGAGGAGAAGATTCATTCACCTGCCGTGCAGGCGGCCCCGACCGTCGACCTACCCGCACTCGCCCTCAATCCAAAACTCATCCCAAAACCTGAGTATTGTTAAAACTACTCGCCTGACTACTACAATTACTACTACTATTTTTGCTATTAGTAGTTACAGTAGTCCCGTCATCGGAACGGTTTTGGCAGCATTGTCGACAAAAATCACTTCGACGACTGCTGCTAGAACCTCGCTTCCACTGCCATTACAACTACCAGGTTACCACTGCTGCTACGGTTACTACTACTAGTACTACTGCTCCTCTCTTCCTCCTACTGCTCCTACTACTACTCCTCCTCTTCTTCCTCCGACTACTACTAGCTACTGCTACTGCTACTACTGCTGCTACTGCTACTGCTACTGCTACTGCTACTGCTACTGCTACTTCTACTACTACTACTACTACTACTACTACTACTGCTGCTACCAGTCCCACCGCTAGCCATGACACTTATAGACGAGTTCTGTTCCTACGCCCAAGACTCGGACGCCAAAGTCGGAGTTCGAGCAGCCTGATCCCGCAGAGGCATATTTCGAAGTCCTGGGCCTGGATGTCTGGGACGAAGCTCGGCTGCTTTCGGCCCTACACGTCTGACAGACCACCCCAATGCCGCACCAAGACTGTCGCAACCACCGCCCCTCAACATGGACGCAACGACTTCGAGCCCGGCTTAGGTCTTTAGAGAAAATTCGAGAATTTGTGAATACTTTTGCGCTGCCTTGAACAGGTGTTCTCAATTGGAGCGGCTCGCTTCAGTAGCAACTTCGAAATCGCCATCAGGATGACATGCATGTCTCGAGACCAAAGCTACTATCACAGTAACAATGCTCGTGAGAACGCAGCCCTCGCCGTGTAGGCCTCGTCGGGAGCTCCAGCACAAAGGCCCTTGCCCCAAGTTCGAAGCTAGATTAGCTTAATTCTAAGGCCCAAGCACTAACCCTAAACCCCTAAACCCCTGAACTCCGAACCCTAAACCCCCAAACCCTAAACTCTGAACCCTAAACCCCTAAACCCGAAACCCCCAAACCTCCAATCCCCTAGAACCTGAACCCTAAGCCCCTAAACCCGAAACCCCAAACCTCCCAACCCCCAAAACCCTGAACCCAAAACCCTAAACCAGCCTTAAACCGCATGAACCCTGGTCTCCAGGCCTGGTCCTAAGCCCCTAAACCCTACACCCCTAAACCCGAATCCCAAAACCTCCAAACCTCCAAGCCCCTAAACCCTAAACCCTAAACCCTAAACCCTAAACCCTAAACCCTAAACCCTATCCAGGCGTGGTCCTTCTTCAAACTGCTGGACTTGGACAACGGTGGTGAAGTGGAAGTGGAGGACCGCGGTGTAGGGCTTTGGGTTATTTGTGTTTTGGGGTTTGAGGCTTGAGGGTTCAGATTTTAGGGGTTTTGGGCTTTGGGTTTGGAGTTTCGGATTGTGGGTTTAGAACCCTAAACCCTAGACCCTAAACCCTAAACCGGTTTAGGGTTGAAGGGTTAGGGTTTGTTGGGCGTTGGGCTTGGGGAAGTTTCGGGTTTCGTACCCCAAACCCTAAAACCTAAAACATAGGGGCCGTAAGAATAAGAATAGCATTGGGGGGTGGGGGGGGTATGTAATATTATAGTTATAATAAGGAACCCCAAAACCCTGTTCTAATTATCGAGGCCGTTTTTATCAAGTTACAGGTGACGCCGGGAATATTCAGATGGGGCTGTAACATAATACCCACAGGATTCAGGGTTTAGGATGTCCATATATGAATCTTATATGAATGGCACATACAGAGACAAGAGAAAACCAACACTACGCGATCCCTGGCATGAAACACCTGAACCCGAAACGTTAAACCCAAATGAATTTTGAGAATGACAAACATGTCAAGGAGTTTTTGATGGGCTGCTTGCGGCTTCGGGGACCTGCCCGCGCCATCGATGTGGGCAAAGTCATTCACGACACCGGGGGCGGTTAGTATAGGAGCGTTGATAATTAGAATAGGGTTTTGGGGTACCATAGTTATAATAAAAAGGAACCCCCCAGAAAACTATAGGTAGTTATGTAGGCTCCTATATTACTCGTAAGAGTTTAAGAGGGTTGCTGTGAGGCTTTGTGTAAGCGTTTCTATAAAAGGTTACTACGAGGGCGACAGGTCTTCCATGTAGGGCTGCCGCAAGACTTTCCGAAGGGTGTTTGGGTTCATGGGGAAAGGGTTTCGAAATTTAGGTCTTCAAGCCTAGAGTATACAACTCGTGTCCCAGAATCCCGTGTTTAACTTCAAGCATGGACGGTTCTACCTACTCCCGGCTTCGTCCGTGCGTCGCACTGCACAGTGCACTCGGCTTTGCAGACTACCTTTAGATGCGTTCTCGCGCGAGAACGAGAGAGAGAGAGAGAGAGAGCGATCGAAGGTTGGGCCTTCTTCCAAGTCGGGTGTAGGGTTTACCTGGACCCGTAAGAACCTCACTTTCTAGGGTTCCTTATTATGATCTGCTTGTAAAAGTCCTTAAAAGGGTAGGTTCTTGGGGTCTAGGTAGGGCTTAGTCTTAAACGGATCCTTGTCTTGGGTTTGGTGGGTTGACGGTTTAGAGACGCCACTTGAGTGTCTGCTTTGGTTCATTGATTTTTAATATGATTGTCATGCTGATGCAAGGAAGTGGCAGATCGCACGAAAACCTGATTCAAATTTGTACATCACCAAGGCTTCTTTACTACCTTATGGCTGCGAATTGTTCTTATAAGCCCGAGGCCCAAACTACCGAAGAGCTTTGGGCTTAACTCGAACACTGAGTCTGGGGAATTCTTTAAATCTAAAGAGTTTCGAGAGGGGCTTCCATAAAGGCGACTATAACAGCTTTATATGTTTGTTTAGAGTTTAGGGTACATTGTAGTAGTACAGAAGCTGAATAATTACTGTTATTTGAGCTTAGAGTGTTCCTTACTGTATTCGTTTTCCAATATATGCTACAACCACATTATTCTAATGAGTAATGCCCCTAAATTGAGCCGCTGTAGGTTCAAGCTTTAAGTTTGATGCCTTACCGTTGTCAGCTTGCTCTATCGTTTTGATACGGATATCTGTTAACTGTTGGTGCAATCTGCATTGGTCTTTCTAGCTGCCCCTAAACCCTAAATCCTAAAACCTAAACCCTAAAACCTAAACCCTTAAGTACCGTCCTGTCCTGCCAGCCTCAAGCTGGGTTTCTTGTCCTTTACCCACTCCCTGCAAGGATCAGTCCTGGCTGATGCGCTACCTTCCAGCATTCGTTTGAAGTTGCTCTGGCTGGGCTTTGGAGTACCATACTTTAATAGTTAGTTGGGACCTGTTCCTTGAAGGAACCATTATGAAATAAAAGTCTATACTTTTTGCTCCCTGGTTACTTCAAAGCCCAGCTGACTTTCTTGATAGGTGACTGCCATAGAGTCCCTAATCCCAAATTAAACCCTAATCCCTGACTATGTTGCTCTTGGTACCTTCCACTTAGCTCCCGTTACCCACCCGAGTGGCTTGGTTTGTTTGTTCACATCTTTGGTTCGCGGCCCAGGACATATCTATATATATATATATACATATCTACACATGTGCACATGTATATATATATATATATACACACACAAATGAAGACATACACAAATATGAATATACAAGGTATGCATATTTATACACATGTACTTATCTATCTGTGTATGATATCTCTCTCTCTCTCTCTCTCCATATATATATATATATATATATACATATTTCTAGGAGCACACATAGTCACATAGTCTTCCTCTTGTGTAGACTATTTGGCGGATGTACTGCTTGTTTTGCGGAGCCGTGCACCGTGGTCCTTGAGTCTTGCCTATAGTCTCCATTGTAGTTCCTTTTTGGGGATACCTTATAAAATCCTTGGTATAGATCTGGTTAAACCAAAAAAAGGAGCCATACCGGAGACTGTAGGTGCTTCTTGTGTTTGGATCCGGCCATTTCGAGCTTTTCGATGCTCCATGTAGCACCAGCCCAGGAGCCCCTGTCCGGTGATTTTGTAATAATTAGAACAAGGTTTTGGAGGGGTTCCTTTAAAAGTGTTTCTCATAAAGGGGTCTACAAGGGCTACTACAAGGGTTAGGGTTTAGGGGTTACCTATAGTCTCCATTGTAGTTCCTTTTTTTGGTTTAACCAGATCTATACTAAGGATTTTACAAGGTATCCCCAAAAAGGAACTACAATGGAGACTATAGGTAGAGTGTGGGGTTTCGGTTTTAGGATTTAGTGTAAAAGTGCCAGGTCTACGCAAGGCTAAGTTTCACAGTTAGCAGCAAGAGCAGTAGCATGCATAGCGCAGCTTGCTCAAATCTTTGCCTGGAGTCCTGCTAGAGCTTCTAGACGAAGATTAGGGGCCGGAGTAATTACCAAGATGATTCCTTCGGGCTCTTCGTCACAAGTATACTATAAAATATCCCACAGCTTGGTCTAACTATCAAGGCGGAGGCTTCTAAGGAACAAGCCGTAAACCCTGCATGGAGAGTGTTCTACAGCAACTGCTCATGTGCTCTTTCCAGCAGCTGAGGTTTATTGCAACCGGAGCCACCCCCTCACGTCATTTCTTGATCAGGAGGAGCCTCAATGTAGGCACGAAGTAGGATCCTCAGCACTAGAACCTCCTTGAAGAATCGATGCCTAAAGGTAAGCACCTCACTTCACACCCCCCAAACCTCAAAAGCCTGAGCCCTGACACCTTCACTCCGTGTTTCCGAGGAAACCAAGGCAGATTTTTCACATATGTCGAGGCCGAGCTGACTCGGATCGTCAGGCAGCGCCCCGGACGACTTAAGCGCTCAGAAGTCTCCAACGTCGTGACCGCGGAGACCCGAATTCCCAAAGCAGAGAACTCTGAAAACCTGAAACCCGAAAACTCCTACATTAGAAGAGCCCTTGAAACCTATAGGCCCTAAACCTGAACTGCCCCAAAAGAGCGCGAAACATAAATCCTACTCCGAAGCCAGTGTCAGAGTTTTGGTTCTAAGGAGGCAAGTCTGGTTTCCTTTTGGGATATAACTCATGTACGTCGGACTGAGGCCGCAAGACTAGGGATGTAGCTTTCCCGGCGGGAGGTTGACATCCAGGCATCTAGGGCACAGTTTGAGGTGTCTCTGTGTGTGCGTGCACGCTGGTGCGTGTGTGTATGTATGTATGTACATATACATATATACACCATACATACATACATACATACATACATACATACATACATATATATATATATATGTGCGTACGTGTGTGTGTGTGTGTGGGTTTGGTATAAACCAAGTCAGCAAGTAAGTAAGTAAGTCAGTAAGTAAGTAGCATATACATTTGTAAATAAATATGTATATATACATATACACGCATACGCAGACACACACACACACACACATCTCTATATATATATATATATGTGTGTGTGTGTGTGTATATATGTATGTATGTATGTATGTATGTATATATATACACACACACGCATAAGTTCTCACATACACATGCACTCACACACACATACATACATACATACATACATACATACATACATACATACACACATACACACATACACACATACACATACATACATGAATACATCAATACGTACATACATACTTACATGCAGACACATATACATACATACATACA